>RCUC01092115.1:0-10706 GCA_003697995.1 Taxidea taxus jeffersonii | reverse complement strand
AGTCACCAGAGGGATGCCAGGTATGGATTGGATTCCTAAACCCAGTACTGGTAAGAGGTGTGCTCAGCCTGCTGGTTCCCCTCATCAGGACCTTCCCTGGAGCTGGGGCTGGTCCAGAGGCCTCGGTGTCATGTGGCTGGAGTGGAGGAGGGCACGGGTTGGAGGCTGGGTAGACATTATATCATGTCTAAATGGGCTGTCCGTGTTTAGTGTATTCTAACATAAAGGCATATTCACAGAAAGACATGATACTGCCGACATAGTATGGCTTAAATGGAACTTTACGGATTTAAACTTATAGCCTCAAGGTCATGGATAAAATTGTTTGCATGGAGAAAATGCCTGACCTCAAAACGTCTTATTTAGAAATGCATTTATACCAATTGAAGAGATGTTAAGTTGAAGTAATTATTAGGATAATTAAACCTTTGTTTGGGGAAACATGGTCCCTTGGCCCCTTACAGGGCTTTGTTTGACCCATGCTATCTGAGTGAGCACAAATACACAGACACACACCGAGGGCTCCTCTCTGGGGACGGTCACCATATGCTTGACTGAGGGTTCTCATTGGCTTTTATCCTTTGCCCTTCACCCCAGGGTCTGGGCAAGGACATGTATTCTCTTATCAATACACAGAGTCTGTGTTTGGAACATCTCTGTGTACTCACTTTCAGACCTTTCTGAAGAATGTTCTGGATTTGGGGGCAGGAAGACAATTTGGGTGATAAGAAGCTGTCGATGCCATCCCCTGTCAGCTGGTGCTTTTTTATCTCTTTTGGGCTGGAGTCCTGAATCCAATAATTTATTTCTCTCCTGTCTGTCCACCAGCAGAGTAACTGGGGGCTGGGGGACACAAGCCAGACATCCCACAGAGGACACAGTGGGTAAGACATGAGCCTGTCAGACTCCTTCTAGTTCTGGCTGAGTTTGTTTTCATGTTCTCGTGCTTAAAGTGGGGGCCCTGCTCCCAGTATGTATTCAGGGCCATATATTGACGGTTTACCCTGTACCAGGCTCTGGGCTACTGATCTCTTCAACATCACTTCATCTCATTCTCAAAAGCCACGTGAGGCAGGTATCATCAGCTGGGGTTTACAGACAAGGAAACTGAGGCTCCAGGAGGTTAATTGACTGGCTGAAGATCAAACCGTCAGCCTGCGGCAGAGCTGAGGTTCAAGGCCGCTCTGCGTGACCCTGGGGTCTCTGCTTCTATCAGTCATTCTGTGCACAGGGCTGCGGAGAGGAAGAACAGGGAAACAGCACGAGAAGAACCTGGGGGCAGCGATAAGCCCCACGGGCGGCTCAGCCAAGGGTGCTGGTTGCTGCCACGGTTGTTGTTATGGAAAGCACAGGTCCTGGATAATCCCCAAACTGACAGCCGGCCCTGCAGAATCTCGAGCTGGCCATGGTCTCCCTGAAAACTTGTTTATTGGCCTTGTGGTTGTCTGAAGAAAGAGTTGTCTGTCCTCTCTCAATTGCTCGGGCCCTCAGAAGGTAGGCTCGGGTTACTGAGTACATACACCTGTTGTCCTGGGCTGGGAGGGGTTGGGGAGCTCAGGCGACCAGGCACACATCTGACCTGGGCTGGGGTCAGCAGCGTCCTTGGCAGGCCGATGTGCTGGCTGGCCAAGGGCCTTCCAGCAGGGGCTGCAGCGGGCTCCTGTGGCCAGAGGCCCTCCAGTCTGCCCTCCTGTCATCTTGGTACCCACTGGTACCACTTGGTACCCTGACATAGTGCAGGAGGCATAGTGGAGGCAGGCCCACCTCAGCAAGGCTAAGGGCAGCCCCCGATGAGGGAAAGGTCAGAAAGAGCTAATAACATTGGCTACGCTATCAGCCAATGCCAGCGAGTCCTGCTAGTTTGAAGAGCTGGGCTCAGGGCTCTCGGAGCTCAGCTCTCGGTTCACTGTCTCCTGGGAGTCTTACAGCACACCCGCTGAGCGGGGCACTCTCATGGGCAGCACTGCAGGGCTGCAGAAACAGACTAACGAGATGGGGTAACTGGCTCGCCTGCACCCAGCGGGCGCAGTATGACTTGCACTAGGTATATCCAGTGTGGAATTTCTTTCTCTTAATTGCGAAACCTTAGCATCTCCCCCAACGCAAAGGATTGGGGCGGGGTCATTTTATCCTCCTCCCCTTCGGTAATCTTTGGCATGAGGACAAAGCTGAGAAAAGTGTCTTCCGTGTGCCAGACGCCATGCGGGTGCTGTCCTTATCACCAAACCTTGCAACAGTCATGCAAACCCCAGCTCAGAGAGGTCAGGTGATTCACCCCAGGTTACACAGCTCTTTCTGCTTTCACGGAAGCAACTTTGGTCACCTGGGAAGAATGTACCGTGGACAAGTTCCCAAACTACACCAGGACACGCGTCTTCTGAGTCTCACCAGGTATACTTCCATCTTCATTGGCTTTCTCCAAGGCTGCCAGCTCTTCTTACCGCTCTATGTGCCCCTTTGGGAGAAACTAACCTAGCCCAGCTGAGCCTGCCACCGGCTCAGGGAAGGGAGTGCGAGGCTAGAGGAGTGTGCCGCTTATCACCCCCGGGGACCCAGAAAGCGGGACGGTGGCACCATTCTCCTTATTGCCGCAGGGGTCCCCCCAGTGTTTGTCTCCATTGGGAGTAAACCCTGACCCCACTGGGCCGGGGTCAGGGATGGGAGGCTGTGGGAAGCAGGCGGTTCACATGGAGCTGTTGCAAGAGACAGAACCGCACTCAACCTCACCCGACTTTTTAAAAGCCACTTAATAGGAAGAGCATGGAGGTTAGAGCCTCACAACAGACAAATCAAGGCTGCCTGGCTGCTGCAGTAGGATGGGGAGCTGCTTCCTCAGGGCGCGGCCCTCAGGATGGGCCAGCCCCCGGCCAGGGCCTGCCTTCACGTGCTGGTGTGTCAGTCACTGGGTTTCAGATTTCTGTTGCCAAATATGGTTCCTAAACAATGCAAGGTGTTGTTTGTTTTCTTTATTGGCTAGGAAGATGCTTTATATAAAATGGCAGGGAGCAGAAAGCAATGGGCTCACTTCTGGCTGGCTTACAAATGCACTTGGGGCCCAGACATTGCCAGGAGGCAAGAGCCTCTGTGGAGAAATGAATCGTCCTCTCTGCCCACAGTCACCAGACTCTTCTCTGAAGATATGAGAGAACTGGAGCGAAGGGGATCCAGGGAGAGGGCTATCTTCGGGCAGCAATCTGCAGGTGCTTTCGCCTCAACTGCACGGACACAGCCTGATTTCCCGGGGACCGGTGTTGAGTTCACAGTTCTCCCCCTCCTGGTGGTGGGTCAGAAGCAGCCCCCACTGAGGGCCACTGGCTGCTCAGGTACTGGAGCTAGGGGATAGGGGATGCTCAGTGTTCTAGGTCCTGGGAAGAGGCAATGGCATCCTGAGAAGTGTTGGCAGCCACACTATGGGCAAGAGGGCAGCGCTCCTCACCCAGGCCCTGATGCTAACCTTCTCCATTGGTCGCCTGGCCTCTGGCCCCCACCCCAGGAAGCAAATCCTCTGGCTCCTGCGCATAGCCACCATTTTCTGTAAAGGATGGGGGGGTTGGCATGGGCTCCATGCTGATGGCAGGCAGGTACAGTCACCGGTGCACATTTCGTGGCATCTGCATGCTCTTCCTTCTGGTCCAGGAGCAGGCTACGAGCACTGTGTAGCAGGTGCCTCCCACCCCAACCATCAGACTAGGCTCCTCCTCATCTGGCTGCAGAGGACACCTCTCCTCTTGGCTTACATCCTGCTCAGCAAACACACATCGATGTTCTGCAAACCCCGCCTGAAGTTAAGGAAAACCACCCAGGTCTCCAAGAAGAAGCTAGCTACCCTGCTGCTCTTGCTTCTTCCTTCTTTCCATCACCAACAAACATTTCCTGAGCACTGGTCTGAGCCTGGATTGGTGCTGGGGCTGAGGGATGGAGATGTGTAACTGCTCTCCAGGGCTCCCAGGCTATGACTGGAGCCAGACGCACAAGCCAGCTACCATGTTGCCACCATGCTTTCTCACCGAACCTTCCTCCAGGACTCGTTCTTGAGTGTGGGCTCAACTTACTCCTCTTCTGAGCCCACAGGCCCTGTGTCCATTTCCTTCACTGGGTTCTGCTATGCTGCAAGCTAGACAATGAACAATTCCTTTGTCTTATGTGACAATGAGTCCTTCCCTGTGATTGTCCCCGGCAGAGAAGCAAGCATTTAGCATGTGTGTGTGTGTGTGTGTGTGCATGCATGCCCCTGTGTGAGTTTCAGGAGTTCCATCATGTCTGCAGAGGGAGAAAGCTGGACCAGATTGTGGGCTTGGGGGACAGTGATGTGAGGAGGGACCGGGTAACGGGTTCTTGCCAAGTTGAGTTAACCAAGCTCCCAACCAGACAGCACAGGGTTCTGAAATCTCAAGCAGCCCTAGGTTAGCCAGCTGTGACCTGCCTGAGCCATGGGGGTGCAGAGTGGGAGGTGGGAGAGGCTGGGTGCTCTGTGCTCCAGGTGTCCCTGCAAAGTCAAAAGCCACTAATGGAAATAACCACCAGGGCATGATTTTTCATGCCCTGATTCCAATCACAGACCTGTCATCCAAGAAGAATATTGAAGGGGAAATTCCATTTCCTTTTAAACCAAATGTTCCCCCACAGAAGCCAAAGGCTTGTGGGAACAATCCTGATTGGAAAGGCTTGAGCATATATTGTTCTGGCTTCTCGAGTGAGCTGTGACAACACTCATCATTTATTGAGAGATGAGTTTACAGAGAGCGGGGGCCTGCCCGCACGTGGCAGTGACCTTTCTTGCTGCCTTGGACCAGATACTCAACTCACAGGAGGAGCCCGGGGCCCAGCTGGTCTTTGTGAGCGGATGGATGTGGGTCCTGGCAGGTGGGGAAGCTGGGCCCGAGGTACCACTCAGCAGCTGTGCTACATTAGGGCCCAGCGGAGCCCCCGAGGGAAAGAAGGTGCTTTGTACCAGTCCTGGAGAGAAACGCAGAACCTGGTGTCCATGCCCTTCTGTTTGTGTGTGGTTTGTCCGCACACAGGGCATTTCTTCAAGGGCAGAGAAAGAAGGGTGATAGGCCCCATGGCCTGAACAGTCAATGCAGGTCCCCTCCCTGGTCTGCCCCATGTGGCCAGCGAACATTGATGGCTCATAGTTTCTGCTCCGAGTGCTTAGAAGAACTGCGCCAGTGAATCCTCGCAGCCACCAGCCTATACAGTCCAACAATGATCCTCCTTTTATACTAAGAGAAGCTGAGGTTCAGAGAGGTGGAGTAAATTGCCTCAGGTCACACAGCCAGGAAGGGCTTCCAGGCGTCTTACAACTTCACTGGACCCCTCCCGTGGCCTCCTGACATTGTTGTCCTCCCTGTGCCTGTGGAAGAGACAACCTCCTGGATGGGCTCTTTTATAGATTCACTGGGACTTCCTGCACAGGTGAGATGCACACACAGGGCCACCCTTTGTGTATGGTAATGGCCTGGTAAAATCTGGCTCCAAGAGGAGTATGTGAAAGGCAGGCCTGTTGCTGTGGGCGGTATTTTTTTACTCCGCAACCATGACTTACTCTTGAATCACGATCTCCTGTCTCCTGCTGCGTGTGCATTCTCTGTCTGGGACAAGACTTGCTCGGGGCAAAAACATGTCCCATGGTGTTGCCAGCAGGAGTACTGGGTAAAGGCAGTGCCTCCAAAACACCTCAGGGCAGTTGGCTGCCGATGGGTCTGTGCCTATCAGGCTTCAGGACACGGGAGGAGAGGACACAGCCTGGAGGAGTGACTGACGCCCTGTGCTGGGCCGACAATATGAGGGCCTTGTGTCCAGTTCTATTTTAAATAGTAACTTTTCGAGTTGCAAATGAGAAGTAGTTAATGCTCATTGTAGAATATTCGAGAAATACAGACAAAATAAGAAAGAATGTTCACTCAGCATGCCACTGACACATATTCCCAGTGCTCACATTTAAGGGTGTTCTTTCCTGTGTTGGGTGTGGGTCTGTGCATGCACCTGTGTGTGTACGTATGTGTGAGTGTGCAACATGGGTGTGCATCTGCGTCATACTGAGCATATAACTATGCATCTTGCTTGGTTCCAAATTCCTCGCAGAGACAGTGCTTTATGGTTGTATAATGCTGAATCACTCTGTGGACAAGACATAACCGATTTCCCCCCCTTATCATGTATTCCTCTTGTAATAAAGGTCAGCACTTAAGAGCAACCCTAGGCTACATATGTTGATCATTTCTTTAGGGTGGATTTCTGGAAGTCAGATTGTGGAAATAAAGGCTAGGAACATTGTCAGGGGCCTCGGTATCCTTTGCAAAGAACCAGCCCACTTTCAAGGGGCTTTGATGCAAACGGACATGTCCAGGGCCAAGCGATTGGTCTGACTTGGATATCTACTCCCTTGAGGGACGATTGAGAAGATGAAAACCCCTTCACTTTGAAAAGGGAGGTGGTTCAAATAGAGAAGCTACCCTGAGATGTTTGAAGGACATCCTGTGAGAAGGGGAGTGAATTCTTGCTGCCAGCCCATACAGTGAAAACTAGACCCATGGAGTAGCATCTTGGTTTAAGACAGGAAGAAATGCAAGAAAGAAAAGCTTAGTGTTGGCCAGAGGCTTTGTCTCATGCTGCAGGATGGAACTCGTCACAGGGTGTTCGGGATGGCGAGGCACACGCTGCCTGCCGGGGCAGAGGCTGCCTGGCTGCGGGTGCACACCTTCCTAGAAGTGTTCACAGAGAGGGGCTGTAGACAGGCCATATGGTAGAGTGTCTTGATATAAAAGGGGCTGTTGGGGGGGGCGCCTGGGTGACACAGTCGCTTAAGCACCCAACTCTTGGTTTTGGCTCAGGTTGTGATCTCGGGTCCTGAGATCAAGCCCTGCCTCAGTCTCCCCGCTCAGTGCACAGTCTGCCTAAGATTCTCCCCCGCCCTCTCCTCACCCTTCAATACATAAATAAGTAAATAAATCTTTAAAAGGGGGTGAGGTGAGGGAGAGGAGAGAGTTCTAGGGAGCTAAACATAAATACCATTCCTACAAGATAGAGTCTTTCAAAGTGTATTTTCCATAATGTTCTTTAACGTGTTCTTGCTTCTAATGACACACATGCAGCCTGCTGCCCATCCGATGAGCCTCAGTGTGGGGCTGCAGGTCTGGTTCCTTCAGTAAGACCCACGGCTTCCCACCTCCATGTCAGCGGCATGAAGCTTCCCAGACCTGTTCTCATCGATATTAACACTTTGAAATAAACTACTGCGCTATCGGGAAAAGCAACACAGATGAAGCTGGTGGGGCTGGGAGAGAAGCCGCAGCTAGTTGTTGGGTGGGGCCGCAGAGCGGGACCAGGGGAAGGTTGTCCCCCGATGCAGGCGTGTCCCCACATTCAGACAGACACTATGTGTACCGCATGGCTGTGCAGGGGTCCAGGTGTGGAGGACTGTGTGCTTGGGCTGTTCTGCCCTGGGGGCATGATGCAAAGCTGCAGCCAGACCCCCAGTGGCAGGGCCTGGGTGGCACACCTCCCAACTTGACTTCAGGAGAGAGCCCTCAACAGGATCATCTTTAAAAACAGCAGGCTGGGTATCTATGGGGCCATGTGGAGAGATTCCCAAAACAGCTCGAGGCTGGGGTAACTATACAGGTGCCTGGACAGTTGACTCTGGAAAGTTCTACAAGGCTGGCTGAAGAGCTGAGAGGTCTCTTAGCTGAACCGTAGGTCAGGAAATGGGTTCTTTCCATCTGCTAGCTTTTCTGGTTTCCATGTGAAGGGGGTTGTGGTGCTGCAAAGGTTGGGGCTGCCCTCCCCACCCTCCACCTCCAGGGCCAGTTTCCATAAGGATGAAATCCAGAGGCCTGGTATCCCCCTCCTGCCCCAAGGAATGCAATCTTGCAATCTCTTGCTGGGCCTTTGCAGCTGCTGCCTGTCAGGCCGAGGTTGTTGAGAGGCGGATCTAAGCTCCAAACGCCACTAAGGCTGCTCGCTCTGGAGAATGTGGGGTGGAGGGCTAGCTCCAGGACCCAGCCTGAGCATTAGGCTGTAGATGGAATAGGGAACAGGTTCATGGCCTCAGCCTGGGCTCAGGGAGTCCCACAGGGACCAGATCTTTGGGCTTCCCTTGTCCATTAGGCAGACTGACCCAGCACACAACCCTCCGCAGACAACCTTCATTGTCCTCTCCCATGAAAAGATTCCTTATGTATTTGTTTTTGTTGTTGCCAAAGATCATTGTTATTTTAATTCAGGGCGGGTACTTCATTCATCCATCCACCTTCCAGGCACCACCATGTGCCAGGCACCGTACAGGATCTGGGCTGAATGGGCACATACTTCGGCCCCTCCTGGGCTTGCCTTTCTGCAAAATGGATGGGTCTATGTTCCAATGAGCCCACATGCCATGGGAAGGGAAATATTTGGGCTCCTCATCACTCCAAGGAGTTTCACTGGGCCTTCCTATAGGTTTGGCCAGGGGGCTTGGAGCCAGTATACGGACTTGGGCAGGTGAGGAGTTTTATCTGAAGGCGCACAGAGCAGAGTGTCATGGCAGGCAACGGGTCCTTCAGGGTAACTACTTTGCTCTAATCACCTTTGTATTCCCTGTGCCTGGTGCCATTGCTGGCACATTAGATGCTTCATAAATAGTCGTTGAATGAATGACCCAAACCCCGTCCTTAGAAAGCAAGGGTGAAGACAGGAGGTATGTAAAATCTTGGGGAATGGGTAGACCACAGCCTGCAAAGAAAGGCAGTGACCCAGAAGCTGGGAGGGAGCAGGACTGACAGTGAGGAAACACCACGGGTGGAAAGAAGCTGGAATTATCCAGAGTCCCAGCTGGACACATGGATGCTGGCCTTGGAGGACACAAGCATTTTTTCCTCCTCACAGAGACAATCTCTGTAAAGGGTTGGGGAGTGAAGTTTTCAGGATGGTCTCCTCTGCAAAGTCTTTCTTCTTCACTTTGGAACACTGGCCTCTCCTGGCTTCCTTCCTATCTCCCTGGCTGCCCTTTCTTCATCTACACTTCCCTTCTTTCCTCCTCATTGTTAAAGCCTACATTGTCTCT
This sequence comes from Taxidea taxus jeffersonii, assembly GCA_003697995.1. Taxonomy (NCBI): domain Eukaryota; kingdom Metazoa; phylum Chordata; class Mammalia; order Carnivora; family Mustelidae; genus Taxidea; species Taxidea taxus. Next base: position 1,663 of record RCUC01092115.1, on the reverse strand, counting down.
GATCTGGCCCTTCCGGTTCGCTTTGTACCCACTGCATCTGGGTTAACTAGTCTGGGCTCATCATCTCTATGCTGAGACCTTTGAATTTCCATCTCTGACCTGACTGTTCCCCTGAGCTGCAGACTTGTACTGCTTGAAAACTCATAGCTTATTCAAACTAAAAATTTTTCACTCTCTGTCCTCCCTTGTGACTTCCTATGCTTTTGCCATTCATTTTCCCATCTCAGTAAATAGCACTAGAAACTTCCAAGTCAAGGCTGGGACCAGAGTGAGGTAAGCACAACAGTTCAGGAGGTGCCCATCTGTACCTGCATGGCCCTAAGAGCAAAGGTGCCCATCTGTACCTGCATGGCCCTAAGAGCAAAGGCGTCCTTGAATATTGTGCCCTTGGCATTTGCTTCTTCTCTGCCCTGACTACACTAAGGGGCTCTAGCCAAATGCCTAGAAATTACATTTGATTCCTCTTACTTCTTAACACCTATATTCAGTCCTTCAGGAGGTCTTTTTGGCTCTGCCGTGAACTTAGCAAATGTATCCTGTTCTCCCCACTTCCATTCCTACCACCCCAGCCCTGTCCTTATCACCCTTCCCTGGACCACTTACGGGGTTCTCCTGGTTCCATTCTTGCCTTCCCCCAATCTATTTTCCACACAGCAGCCAGAAATGCAATTTTCATTTTTACAAAAGTGATATATGGACACAGTGTTAAGAGACGACTCTTCTATAAGCTTCTAATGGACAACAGCAGGCTGCCGTCCCGTCCCTCCTCAGTCACATTTCATGCTTCCCAGAGGTGAGAATTTCCAGTTTTCAGCAGCTGCCACCATCTTTATACTGCTAACATTTGACTTTTATGTTTTACCTATTTTCTACTGAATTCCAAATATGAAATAAGAATTATCTCTCTTATCACCCCACCCATCACACAGACATGTGGTGATCACATCTTTCTAATTTAGCTACATCCCAAGTCAGATGAAGTCAGCAGTCCACGTGAGGTTGCCCACTGAGGTCCAGGTGGGCTGGGAGGGGTGTGGGGTCCCACTGTCTCTCACACAGGTCTTCAACCCATTCTCTTATGTTCAGCCCCACCCATGACAGCCTTCACAGCTATCTCCCTTCTTCCAGTTCTAGATGCTGAGGCAGGAACCAGCTTCTTGGCTTCCCTCCCTTCAGACAAGCATGGTTCTCCCTTGGTCGGTGCGCCAATGTGGGTACCCTTGTCCATCTGCTTTCCATGTTAAACCTCATTCATATGTCTTGTTCACTGTCATCTCCCTCTTATTCTTTTTGTCTTTATGGGTTCGTTCTTCTTTTACCTCATCTTTGTCATTTTGTTGGGATTTGGGGAGGACACATGTAGTCAATCCATCATGTTCAACTTGGAAGCCAAGGTAGTGCAATTGTGTTCAGCATACAATGTTCAAACTTTTTTCTTTTCAAAATGTCTTCTCTCTCCTTTCTTTCTTTCTTTCTTCCTTCCTTCCTTCCTTCCTTCCTTCCTTCCTTCCTCCCTTCCTTCCTTTCTTTCTTTCCTTTTTTTTTAAAGAGAGAGATTTATTTATTTATTTGAGAGAGAGAGAGCATGAGTGAGGAGAGGAGCAGAGGGAGAGAGAGAGAAAGAATCTAAGGCACGCTCCACACTCACAACCCTGAGATCATT
>RCUC01092094.1:0-15762 GCA_003697995.1 Taxidea taxus jeffersonii | reverse complement strand
ATTACCTGTGACGACTTACATCAGCTTGCTGGAGGGACAGACTGGAGACTCTGCCTAGTAAGAAAGACCTCTCTAGGGAAAGACTCACAAGGCCGAGGTGTAGAAGAAATGGCACACTGAGGTCTGGGCCAGAAAGAGGGTTTGGAGAGAGTGGGGAGTCCTGCTTCCACCCATGTCCCTCCCCCAAAGGAGCAGAAAGGTCCTTCTAAAGTCAGATCATTCACTCCAGCTCACAACCTATAGCATCTTCCCATGGCACACAGAGCTCAAAATCAGACCTTATCATGGCCTCTGCCCTACGTGACCCTCCCCTCCAATTTTTTTCTGTCTTCTGCTCCGACCACACTTCCCTCCCTCTCTGCACTCCAGCCATAATGGCCTCACTAAATACACACAGGGCCTTTTCCGTTTGCTTTGCCCCCTGTATGGAACATCCCCTCCCCCAAATTATATACATAATATATAAAATAAACATATAAAATAAAAAATACTTATTTTCTAATATAAAAAAAGGGAATCTACTACAGAAAATATATAGACTTAGTTTTATTTTCCTTCGTATTAACATTCAGTTTTCCAAACAGCATTTTAAACGTTGGTAAATATTTCTAAGCCTACTTGTATATTTTTCCACTGTGGGCTATTTTTTTCTCTTTGTAATCTAGTAGCTTTATGATATTTTCTTTGCAACATTTTCCCAAAGGTTTTCAAACATACAGAAAAGTTGAAAGAATTTTAGTGAACAACCAAGTATCTACCACCTAGATTCTATAATTACATTTTACTCTCCCTTATCATATATTTATTCGTCTGTCCATCCCTCTGCCCATTCATCAACTTATCTTATTTTTTTGGTGCATTCCAACTAAATTGCAGAATCAGTACATTTCCTCCCAAATACTTGAGGGTGAATATCATTGACTGGAGTTCAAGATTTGTACATACCCTTTTTGTTTTTTTAAGATAAAATCCATATATGATGAAATGTGCATATCTGAAACATATGCATTTGAGAGGACAAACTATACTCTATTTTACTTCTTAGAACATGGGTTTCTCCCCACCAGTGGTCTTTCTTCCTGAGAGTTTCTGTCCCCTCTGGGGCTGGCTACTTGGTGTGTGCAGTTATCAGCCAGAAGTTTCTAGTCAAGGGGCAGGGTCGGGGACCGAGCAGCCAGCTGTCTTGGCTCCCTCTTCTCCCTCAGGAAAACAGAAGTAACAGGCCCTTCTGAGACCCCCCCAAAAAGGGGTGTGGAGGAATCTCACATTCCTTGAGGAGTAACAGGGGGAAGGAGCCTTCTGAGATGGGCTGAGGCCAATTATATTCAAAGCAAAGAAATCTCAGGCCAGTTCTAATCCATATGTGGGGAAAAAGCAGAGCTAAGACACACAAACAATCCAGCATCCAGAAATAGATACACTAGTTCGTGTTTATCACTTTCTCTTTTTGCTAAGGCTCTGAGAGCCTGTGAGATCAGTCAGGTAGGGGCCCCCAGCATATGTGACAGCAGCCAGCACTCAGCCCTTCATTCACAGCCACTCAAACCGAGTATGCCAGGGCCACAGCTGTAGCTAGTAGGAGGCAAAGCCCGGACTCAGACCCAGGCACTTGGTGCCAGAGACCATGCCTTTGGTCACTGGCCGTGGAGAGCACTGCAGGTGACAAGGGCAGGAAGGTAGACTGGGAAGCCACACAGCCCTCCGCTGTGCCAGTGAATTCTAACTCTGTGTGACCTGCCCAAAGGCAGAGATGTGCCTGGCTTGCCTTTGTGTCCCAAGCACCTAGCCTGGCACAGGGTTAGTGCTCAGCAATGATTAGAAAAAAGAGAGGTAAGCCTGTTGTTGGGCCCTGGGTGGACCAGCACCCTTGGGGGGCCAAGCTGGTGAGGGGGCAGGGAGAGCGGCGCTGGCAGGATCCAGTAGGAAAATTATGGCAATGGCAGGACACCCCTTCTGCTGAGACTGTGGTGACTTAACCCAAGCTGAGAACCCACCGAACCACACCTTCCCAGCCTGGAGACCCCAGCCACAGCCACCCAGTGGCCAACATTTCTACTCAACAGGGACCATGACTGGGGACCAACTGAAGTCAGGAGAAGCACTGCTGAGTACCTTACACAAGCCAACCTGTAGCAGATGCTTCCAGTACACGAACTCATCTCCATTGTGAAGGTGGCGCGGCTTTTCCCACTTTGCAGCTAAAAGCCGGAGACTCGGGTGACAGGACTGAACAGAGCCGGCATTTACTTAACTCGAATTCTGTGTCATGCACTGAGCTGAGGGCTTCGTATGTGTTAACTCGCGCAAACCACACAGCAGCCCCAAATTAGGGAACCGAGACCCAGAATGGTAGAATGGAGTGCCCAAGGCTGCATCCCAGGAAGGAGGAGCTGGCATTCCAACCCAGGTTTCTAGTTCTGAAGGCCAGACTCGTGTCACACCTGCTGAGGATCAAACAGCTGGCAAAGCACAGAGCCACTACGGGGCCCTGGGGACTCCTCCATCAGGCTCTTCCTTCTTATCTCACCCTCTCAGACACCTTTCTCCCATGTGTTAGGGTCCCCTGTCCCTTTCTGGCCCATTTCTTTCTCCCTCACCGGTACTCCAACTCCTCCACTGGGGCTACCTCATCCTCTGGCCACACAGGGTGATGAGCAAGGCTGGCCTTTTCGGTGGACAGCAGCCTTGTCCTAGGCTGACCTCTACAGAAAGGCCACTGTTGGCCCGGCAATGGGTCTTCGTGAGGAAAGGCCAGGCGCTCCTTCCATGTTCACCAACTCTTCTTGCTCTGAGGTCAGCAAAGGAAAGGCTATTTACCTGAGCCCAGCGGCTGTCTCCACAACCAGTGCGGAGCTGGGCTGAGGGCCCAAGGCATGCAAGGCCACCCCTGCCACTCCACAGCCATATCTGGACCAACAAAGACTCGACCAAGAGCCCTGGAACATTCCCCAAGGAGAAGACGGCACGTAAGAATATGCTGTAAGAGCATACTGTTAAGAATATGGTGGCTTCCTTCACCCTTTTCTTCTATAGGGTCTCCACCCTCCTGGGCAGGTACCAGATGAATATGGCTGAGGGTCTCAGCAGGACTTAGTTCAGACATGCAAACAGGTAAGGACTCCCCACCAGGGAACCATTCACCTGGCTGCAAAGTAAGGGACCCGGGTTCTGAAGCAGAAAGGTCCCTACCCAGCTGTGTGACTTTCGACACAGTGGCTCATTCCAGTACAGGCTCCTGACCTCCGTTTCCTCGATCACAAACGAGGAATCAGGGTAGCTCCTACCAGCCAGGGTTGTGATATGGAGTGGAATCAATAAGATGCAAACCTGTTCATAAAAGCACCTCGGAGAGTATGTGGTAAGCATTCCACATGGTAGCATGACTGACAGCTCCTCTCCTCCGTCCCCCCACCCGCCCCCTGCTTCCTGAGCAGAAGTTCTCCAAGCGAAAGCAGGATTTCTACCTCCAAGATCTCACAATCCAGCTCACCCAGGGATATGCACGCCGCGGTCTGGCCAGTTTTGAGGCTGAGAGTGTTTCGCATTCCTTGGGGCAGCTGTGTTGCCTTTCCCAGGGTATCTGTAACTTGGCAGATGAGCCCTGCCTGGAGTCTGGGCTCCCAGGAGGCTGCCAGGCCACTGGTCCCTCCACCACTCAAGTGCCCCCCAAGCCCACAGGGGTGTGTACTGCCCTGTGCCCCCCAAGCCCACAGGAGTGTGTACTGCCCAAGCCCAATATCAGGGGTCAGCACACTTTCTCTGGAGAGGACCAGATAGCAAATATTTCAGACTTCTTTCCAATTTCTGGCTTAGATCATCCTGTCTGATGCCTTCTTCTACAGCGACCCCTTTAACTTAGGGGATCCAAAGAGGTATTCATGACAGCCCAGAGGTCTTTGTCAGTATCTCCCGAATTCTGATGGATTTCCCTTGCTGCCCTCCACCCGCTGCCTAGAAGCCTGCCCTGGAACCTTGTACAGCAGCAGCTTCTCACCATCCACGTCTCAGCTCAAAGATCACATTCCTCAGAGGTATCTTCCCCATCCCACCTCCATTTACTCTTACCACCTTTTCTTGTTTTCCTGTGGTGCTTACCATGACCCTCCATCTCCTTTTTGTTAACCAGTTCATGGTGTGTGTCTCTCCCTCCAAACAGGAAACCCCATCAAAGCAGGTACTTGCCTCCCTTATTCATGCTGTGCCCCCAGAGGCCAGAATAGTCCCTGATGCACAGGAACTGCCTTGCCAAGGAAATATGGGAATCCAATCAAACCATACATTTACCCGAAACCGGGACACTTGCAGAGAGGAACCAAAATATCACAGTCCATATTTATTGAGACACTATCTTGGGGGCTGTGCACATACTATCTTGCTAAATGAGACAGAAACTAACTTGTGAGATAGGAACTATTTTATCTCCTCTCTGGTGACATTGAAGGTCCCACTACTCAGAAACATTTATCTGCTAAGAGTCAGCTAAGTTCAAACCCAGGTCTGTCCAACACCGCCCCAAGCTACTCACCACCAGTCTTGCTTAATTTTTCTGGGGTTTTATCAATTTCATGGTTACACAGATTATCTGCAGCAGATTAGAAATGCCGATAAGTTGTGATGTGCCTTTAGATTTTTCAAAAATGGAGGGAAAATATTATCTAAAATATGCAAGCTACTTTTTATTGTTTATTTACTTATTTGTTATTTATTTACTTATTTATTGTTTATTTTTTATTTATTGCTTATTAAACAATGTGTTTCAAAGCATAGGTTTTGGGGAGAAGGAAAGAAAGGAAACTTAGAAAGAGGCAGGGATTTTCTCCTCTCACCAGTGCAATAGTTACGGTCGGGTTAGGCAAATGACTTCAGATGCAGTTAGAGTGGAGAGCAAATCCTGACACTGCCCAAGGAAAAATTCATTTGGTCATTGTACCTCCATCCACCTCCTGGGGTTGGGAGACACATGCGGTACCCAAGCCACAGAAGGCTGTATAGGGAAGTCCCAGATCTGGCTATGCCAACTCCCAAAGACACACCGCTGTGTATTTACAGAGAGACTCCTTTCCCAGTGAAAGGGCTTTATGCCTCGCGGAAAACAGCAACTAGCAGCATCTAACACATGCCTTCCGGGCCATTCTCACCAGGGCAATGGGGTTCTGACTCCACTTGCAGCTGGCATGAAGGAAATGAGCAAACTTGCCCAGGAGCTCTTCCAAGTGAGTTACCTTATACTATGGAGTGGCTTATAATTAAAATGTTTTCAAAACTGTGAACAGATCACAGTGTCTAGACATCGGGAGACTCCAACCCTACACCTTCGTGCTGGCCCATGATTACAACCTGCTCAAGAACACGTTTTCTTTATCAGAACATCTTCAAGGGCACATTTCTGGAGAGCCACTCCTCGAAGTCTGGCTTGGGTCTGCCGGGGGGCTCCTTCTGCCACCAAGAGGAAGGCATGCCTGGGCGTTTAGAGCACCCGCCCTCTGCAGGGGGCCCTGCCTGGGCCAGTGGAATGGCTGGGGCACCACCTTCTAGGTTGGTGGGGGAAGTCCACATATGGAAGGCAGGACTTCTGGGATTCAGAAATGTATTGCATCATGGCCATAACCCTGGAGGGGAAGAATTACCGTAAGCCTCAAGGTAGAACAAAGACACTGCTTTCCCAGGGCAAACACGAGGTAGGGGTGAAAGGGGGAGTGATGAAGTAGGTAAAGACATGGTTTCAGCTCTGCTGAGCTATTAAAAGGAAAAATAAGGCATTTGGAAAATATTATCCTAGCTCCTGCAATACCTGTTCCTACACATAAGCCAAAGAGGAAAGGATGTTTGTCATTTATTGGTTCATGTGTTCATCCAAAAAACACTCAACTAACAACATTTTTTTTCTAGGCACCCTGTTAAGTGCTGGAGAGAGATGGACACATCGCATGTTCTGCCCACAGGTACTCCCACTTTAGCACAGGGGAAAAAAAAAGAAAGGACACTGAAGTTTCTTGAACAAGATGGAGTTCACCAAGCACACAATAGAGGGATCTGGAAAGAGCAGGGGCAGAAATCTGGAAGGAAGCCACTCTCAGGCTGGGTGAAGAGGTCTTGCTGGCTGGGAATGGAAAGGGTTACATGAGACACACATAGCCCATAAAGAGATGTAGTTTCTAAGTTGTTGTGTGAGTGTCGGGTACTCAAAGAAAAATCTGGAAGGCATGTCAAAATCCCCATCATTGATCCATAGAGCCAGTGGAGGAAGACATTCAGACTTTTAACAGGAACAGTCAGTTCTATTCAGTAGCATGCCTGGCCTCTATCAACTAGATTTTAATAGCAAGCCCCTCTCCCCAGAGCAGCACGGTGAAAAATATCTCTATTGCCAAATGACCCTGGGAGGCAACACTGCCACCAGTTAAGAAATATAATGTGAGCCACACATGTAATTTTTAATTTTCTAGGAGTCACATTTTGGGGGGGGAGACTGAAAAGAGAGAGAAAATTAATTTTAATTTTAATAAATGTATTTAATTCAATACATCCAAAATATTATCATTTCAATATGTAATCAGTATAAAAAGTACCTGATGAGATCTTGTATAATCTTTATTTTTCTTTGTAAGTCATTGAAATGAGGCATGCATTTTGTATGGACAGCAGAGCTCAATTTGGACTTGCCATATTTCAAGTACCCTAGCCATGAGGGTAATGGCTCCCATTACACAGACCTAGGGAGAAAAGAGGGAGTTCACTCACACTTAAAAATGGGTGCAGACAGAGGAGCAAAAGACAATGGTGAAATGGTCAGAGAGTGTAATAGACAAGTTCTGGGGATGTTGACAGTAGAAGCTTTTCTTTCCCCCTCTGAGAACTGCCTCTCCTTACCAGCAACCCACTGACCCTGTGAGATGGGGTGGGGCAAGCAGAGAGTGAAGAAAGCTATCTGGTAAGGAAGGACAGAGGGGAAACCAGAGAGAGGGAGCCCAGGGGAGGGGGCCCTGGGAGGCCCACCCACGCAGCCAATGAGGAGTTAGGGAGGCTTTCAGGGAGACAACTCGCAGACTCCAGCAAGTGAGGCAGAGTCAGGGAGTCAAGCAGACACAGACAACTCACCCACAATCAGGGAACGCCCAGGGTCCCCTTAACAAGCAGCGGCTGACATAGGGCTGATTTCAGCCCAAGGAACCACTGAAACAAAGCCCTCAAATCCACAGAGTCTTAGTCAATCTGGAGCCAGATCCAGGAAAATTGAGGCCATTGCCTGGGCCCACTCAGCAACCATCAACACATCCTCGGGGTCATTCAAATGGTAGGGCTGGGGGCTTGCCACTGTCTGGACTTTTTATCCACCCATCTGGCCACTGCTAACCTGACAGGAGCATCATTCTCCACCTTGTGCAGATGGAGATTCGGGACCACACCGCTGGGAAGGGCTGGGGCTGTGACACTTCACTAACAATTAAAGAAGAAAACTTAACTGAAGCACGTGATTCAAGTTCAGACTAAGAGATGGTCCTCCCTTGAATATGAAACCAATTAACTAACTGATGTTTTAAATAAGGAACAAGAAACTGGAAACCCTTTGCAATTAAAAAGCAAACAGCTCTGTGGACCAAAGAAGGGAAGAAGGCACGTGAAAGGCAAGAGGGCAGGAAGAGCACAGAGAAGACAAACAGAAAGGGACAAGGGGAGAGGCAGATTCCCACAGAGAAGGGATGGCTGAGGTCATGGAGATGCGGACCAGCCCCAGGCCTCAGGCGGGAGCAGGAAAGTGCTGTCCACCTCCACTCCACGGAGACTGGGGCACTGACGTTCAAACTCTTGGAGAGAAGCACAGATCAGCACTCAGAGGCCCTCTTTGATGAGAATTAGCATGACGGTGGACCAAGGGCCCCGTCAGATATCCTTGAGAACCGGGTCTGGAGGGCAGCCTGGATAGGCAGGTCAGAAGCCCACTGGGCCTTAGGGCCTGCACCTCTCCACCTGCCGGCCTCCAGGAAGTGGCACACCACACCCTCTGAGTGGATAGTTCCAGAAGAGCACCTCCTCTTAGCTGATGTCTGGAGTTTGACCAGCTGTGCTGGGCACCCCTGAAGTGTCAATGCAGCCCCTGCTCCCCGCACTCCCACCAAGCACCTGAACCAGGGAGGGGCACATTCCCTCACACCATCTAACAGGAGCTGTCATCCTCACTGTGCAGGTGGGCAAAACCGAGGCCCTGAGACTGTAAGCCAACCTATATGGTTTCCACTATGTACCAGGCAGAATGAAGAGTGTGTTTTGTTAATATAATAACCATAAAGGGGAACGTTACATGTGGTACTTACACACACACACACACAGAATACATGTGAAAAGGACTTCATAAATTGTAAAGATTTACAAATGATAGTTATTAAGTTGACTCTTAAAACAGACAGCATATTTTCCTCTCGACAAATTTACAGACCTCTATCAATGGGACTAAGGCTGGCTTACAAAGCTCCTTCTAGTCTGTTATTCAAGTGAGCCAAAAAGGCACCGTATCTAACCTCTGCTTCATCCCTGCATGGGCAAGGTTTTGTTTTTCAAAACCCACTTTTTAAGCACTGGAGAGCTCTCTGCTCTTCCCACATGGCTCTGTATTTGGGCTGGAACAGGGAGCAGGACATGCAGAGTATGGACTGTGATCTTCCCCTAGTGTATTCCAAATGGGTGCCCATCAGGCCGAGACTCCGCAGTCTTTTTTTTTTTTTTTAAAGATTTTATTTATTTATTTAACAGACAGCAGAAGTAGGCAGAGAGGCAGGCAGAGAGAGAGGAGGAAGCAGGCTCCCTGGTGAGCAGAGAGCCCGATGTGGGGCTCGATCCCAGGACCCTGGGATCATGACCTGAGCTGAAGGCAGAGGCTTTAACCCACTGAGCCACCCAGGCGCCCCCTCCGCAGTCTTTTTAACAAAATAGTGCAATGTTCAGCAGGCACGCCATACATTTCCACCTACTCTGCAAATTGAGTTAGAACAGAATATGGTTCCAAAGCCCAGAACAGTTAAACAACAGAAATTAAAACCACAATACATGTCATCTGAGCTCAGTGACCACAAAGCCTTTTTTGATTCAGTACTTAATTAAGAAAAACAAAAAAGGAGGATATGCAGTCATGATGGCATCTAGCCACTTCTCCTCCCCGCCCCCCCCAACTTCCTGCATAATGCAGCATTCTGTCACTTTAGCACCTTATCACCAAGATAACAATAGGCTACGTTTTTCCATCTAAGAACAGTTGGCTTGAAACAACAGACAGAGAAGCAGTGAGAGCAGCCGAGGGTCTCCAGAGCCACTGAGGACACTGACTAATGGGTTTCCCAGGCCTGCTATCAGCTGTTCCAGACACGAAGTATAGGCATTGCTCTTAGAACATGCTACACCAAAGGCTCTGTATCACAGGCACGCCAGGGAGATCAGCCTACGCGTTCCCAACCTGTGAGTCAGCCTGGAGGTGAGCCAGAGAAAGCCAAGGTGGACAGAGGAAGGGCCAGGAAAGGTCTGAGAGCCTGTGGTTCTCACTGCTGTTCCAGGAAAGGAGCCTGGCATTCCCACGGGGCATTAAGACACCAGCTCTGACTTGAACAATGGACCACCTGGTCTGGCCTTAATTAAAAGAAAGCCACAGAGTTTCACCCCATTGAGAAGAGGTCTTTAAGAGGCCATCTGCTAGAACCTTGCATGTCACAGAAGAGGAGACAGAGCAGAGTAGGGAGGGAGAGAGAAATTTATGCTTTTGAGGACTTCCTTTGTGTTAGCGATGATTCTTTATGTGGTGCTAAAGCTCGTAAGGTATGTTTTAACATTGCTGTTTTAGAGAAGAAGAAACTGGGACTCAAGCCATTCAAGTGACAGACTGAGGGTCACAAACTGATAGTGAAAGAGCTGAGATTTGACCCAAGACTTCCCAGCATGCTCTGCTGCCGCGCACTGGCAGACCCCACACAGTTCCTGACCCCTAGATCCTGGCTCTGTTTCATCAGACCAGGGGTCCTCTATATATGCATGAGTCACTCTGGTAACCTGGTGAAGCCCACAGACAGCTTCTTAGAATAACATCTTGAAATGCACAAAACAAAATGCTAACACATTGAACATATCTAATAATATATTAAATAATAAGATCTAGCCCCAGATCTAACACCTTACATGATTTCCAAGTAATAACTGTAAACGAGAGTCCGAGGAGCCCACAACAAGCAAGAGGACAAATGGAAACATCTGTGATTTCAATTGGTGATTAAGTCACAGGCACTCCTCATGTAGGCTTGCTGCCTACATTCATGACTGGGGACAATGCTACATTTCAGTTAGAGGTGAGTGAAAATAAAAAATTGTCCCCCATCCAAGTTCACAGACTCCTGAAGATGAAACAAGCCTCACAACATAACAGATGGCAAATAAACACATGAAAAGATACTTGTCATCATATGTCATTAGGGAAATGCAAATTAAATGCTAGCAAAACCATAATGAGATGCCACTATGTGGCTATTCAAGGGGCCAAAATCCAGAACACCAAGTGCTGATGGTTGGAGACAAGAACATGCACTCATTGCTGGAGGAAATGCAAACTGGTACAGCCACTTCGGGTGACGGTCTAACAGCTTCTTACAGAACTAAGCATACTCTAACCATATGACCAACAAGCCATCGGGGCTCCTCGGTATTTGCCCAACGAAGCTGAAAACTTTTGTCCATACAAAGACCTGCACAGGGATGTTTACAGCAACTTTATTCATAATTGCCAAGACTTGGAAGCAACCAAAATGTCCATTCAGTAGGTGAATGGATTAACTCTGCTACATTCAGATGATGGACTCAGCCCCCAAAAGAAAGGAGCTATGAGGCCAGGAAAAGGCAGGGAGGAGACTTAAACACGTATCACTGAGTTGAAGAAGCTGATAGGAAAAGGCTATATACTATAATGGTTCCAACCATGTGACACTTTGAAAAACAATGTCAAAAAACAGTGGAGATGCTTAAAAAGACCAGGGTTGCCAGTGGCTGGGAAGGTGGGGAGAGGAATGAACAGTCAGAGCACAGAGGACTTTGTACGATATCATAATGATGGACACAGGACATCATCGTTTAAACCCACAGAACGAACACCACCAAGAATGAATCTGGCGGTAAATATGGACTTTGGGTGAGGAGGGTGGGTGCGTGTGGGTTCGTCAGTTGTAATAAATCTACCCATCTGGTAGGGGTTGAGGACCATGGGGGAGGTTATGCCTGAGTGAGGCAGGGGGTATGTGGGAGATCTCTGTACCTTCCCCTTAATTTTGCTGTGAAGCTAAAACTGCTCTGAGAAAAAACAAACAAACAAAACAAAAGAAACCCAAAATGCCATGGAGCAGAGCAGCACTGCCATGAATCCCCAGCACAGGGGACACCTGTAAACCTTTTCCTCAAACCCGTAGGGCAAAATAATAAGTTTGCATTTACTGAATGCCCACAACACTGTGGGCGCTCATCTAAGCAGATGCATTTCCTATTTACAACAACTCTTCGAAGGGGGTAATATTACCTTCATTTTACAGACCAGAAAATTTGGGTTTCCAAGTTGAATCTTAAAACAAAGTTAGAACTACCTACTCTATGTTTGAGTTACTGGATTAATGTAATCAGAGAGACTGAAATGCAAGCTGTTAAAAACCTTTTTACCTGAAACCCTTCATTTTTTAATTTGTGCAAATAAAACAAAATAAATTGGATGCTGAAGCTGATATAAGTCTGCAAATGCCATCTTTAACCCCAAATTTCAAACTACTACATCTGCCAAAAGAGTTTCATGGTACCGGAAGGTGAACTGAGAACATCTAATAAGTAAACACTCAAATGTGATATTCTAAAACCATGAATGCGTACATACAAGTTAATATGAATTAACACCTTAAATGTCTTGGACAGGATTTCTTTTTTTTTTAAAGACTTTATTTATTTATTTATTAATGGCACATGCAACAGAGGGATGAGCAGAGGGAAAGGGAGACAGAGAATCTTAAGCAGACTTCAAACTGAGCACAGGGTGCCATGGGGGGTTCCATCCCATGACCCTGAGATCATGACCTGAGCTAAAATCAACAGCCCATTCATTGGTAAACTGAGTGAGAAAACCAGGTGACCCCAGACAGAATTTCTTTTGAAAATAAAGGTAAGAATGATGTCTGAGCAAGCTTCCCCCATGCCCTATCTTTGACATAAAATAGTAAGTGTTGAAGAAAGGGTATGGTTGGAGGTACAATGGATTTCACATTTCTGATACTATCAGTGCCTACAAGTGAGGGCCTTACACAAAGGTCAGCTAACTGGGCACTGCAGTCTGGGACCTCTGGTTCTGAACTTTCTTACATTCTTCCATTTATCCCACAAAATTCCAGGCAAGCCCTTTAATCCAGTTCAGCCTTAGTTTCCCCACCTAAGAAGTTGGGATGATACTACCAGCCCTTATTACCTCACAGCATTAGAGGAGAATCAAGTGAAATGCTAGATACAAAATTGCTTCCTGAGCAGAGAAATTTAATCCCATTGTGACACATCACTAAACTCTAATAAAGGACAAGTCCCCCAGTATGATCTGCAACACCATGGCAAATCTGAGCGGGGGAAATACAGGAGGCTCCTGCAGGACTAGCAGGGATCATAAACCCATACTGCCCACACCTGTTGTTGAGTTCAGCAGCAGTGGCAGCAGAAAGGCTGATGATGTGCTCTTTATGGCAACCCTTCCTGCCAAGAAGGCATGAAAACACTGGAAAAATTTGGACCTGGTGGTACTCAGGTTTACGACTCCTTGCAAGGGAGCATAACCTGCATTCTCCCCTTCTCCAGTGACCAGGGCTCGTGGACTTTCCCTAGGTTCCTCTCTACGGAGGTGAGTTTCAAGGAGACAGTGACCTGCCATGTCCAACATCTAAAAGTTGGAGCAGGCAACACGGAGCAGGCAAGGATACAACAGTTGTCATAGTTTGGCTAACTCTAAGGCCCCCAGGGCCCCCGAAAACAATCATCTCTACTGGCGTGGTGGGAAGGAAGCTGGAACAGGAGGGAGGTAAAGCCACGGGAGTGAGGAGCCCAGAGATCATCTTCTCCAAGTATTTGGTTGAGAAGGGAGGAAGAAACAGATCTGATGGCATTAGTCTTGTGAAATGAGACAGTTGCTTAAAGGGAAGGGGCAGAAGGATGGGGAGGGAGATGAAGGAAGTGAGGAAGTTTGACAACTGGGGGAGGCTTTCTTAAAAGACTGTCCTGGGAGCACCATGTATCTCAGCACGGAGTTATCCTAAGTCAGTCCTGAGACTGTCTGCTCTGCTACCTTCTCCACCAGGGCAAGTTCAAGGCAGATCTCCCAGGGCGGGGTCAGCCTCAGTCCAGGCAGCAAGATACTGCTGAACCTGACTGCAACAACCATACACGGGGCCCAGGATAGGCAAGCCAACGAAGGCAAGGAGATGCGAGGCTGATAGCAGAGCAGGCAAAGGAGGAGCCAGCTGAGGACAGGAACCTGGGCCGGGGGAGGGTACCGGGAGGGCAGCCTTTTAGATAAGTTTAGGTGGAGCAGTTCTGGGTGGTGACAAACTCCTAGGCATGATCCTGGGAAGGGGTGGTCGAGGTAGAGGTGACAGGTGGCAGCTGCTGGAATGGCAAAGGTGGAGGGCCTCTGCGGAGAGGGTCCAGGGGGTGGGTATCAGACATATGGGAACACTGGCCAGAGCAGGATGGGGAAGGGGTGGGGAGCAAGGAGCATGGCATGGCTAGGAGAGGAAGGGAGTTCTGAAACCCCAGGCTGGTGAGGGAGGAGTGGGCCGATCAGCCAGGGCACCAGGCCAAGCTGGGGGTGGGACTGGAGGCACCAGGGAGCCACAGATTTGAGCAAAGAGCTAAAGTCAGATCTGTGGCTCAGAAAGATGGGTGGATAGCTGGGCTAGGAAGAAAGAAAGGCAAAAGGAAGTTGAGAGACTGGCAATTGTGAGCACCTAGGTAAGAGATCACTGCTACCCCCAAAGTGGGGGAGGTGGGAATGGAGGGCAGGGGATAGGCATTAATGGAACTCTAAAGGAAAGGGAAGTGAAGAAATGGGAAGAGAAGGAGGTGTCAGAAAGAAGCTGGTGAAATTGGTTTATAGGCGTCCAAGGGGCATCCTAAAGACAGCCTCAGGTACCCAAGTGGGGTCATAAGCGCTCAAGAAGGTAGTGACTCCAGAGAGTCATCATCCTGGGAAGGGAGAGCTGAGTGTAGGGAAGATCCCCCCTGAGAAAGCACCACCAGCAGAAGCAAAAGGAGTCAGACACAAGCCACCGGAGGATACCTCGCATGCCTATGGAAAAGGAGAAAGAACATGAAGATGACTTTCAAAAAATGAATCAAGAAAGTTGTGTCACATATGCAACAAGAGAGTTTCAAAGAGAAGGAAACTAACTGCTACAAGTGCTTTAAGTGCTTAAGTATATTTCACATATAATCTTCATCTCAGCCCTTTCAGATGATAGCTCTTAGTATTCCCACTTCACAGATGAACAGAGACAACATCACAATACTTAGTAAGCAGTCAAAGGGAATACTCAGAATAAAGCCAAATGTTGTTACAACAGACTATATGGAAGGCCCTTCAGTGATCTACCTCCTGGCTACCACCCCCTGCCTCCCCTCATGCCACTATCCCCTTTGCTTATCGCAGCCCTCATTTGGCTGCTGCTTCTAACTAGCCAAGAGCTTTCCCACCTTAAGGCCTTTGCACTTACTCTTCTCTCTGAACAACCCTCTCTTTGCCTGGCTGACTGCTTCTCACCTAGAGACCATAGCTTTAAATGACACCTCCCTGACACCCTGTCTAGAATCAACTCCTCTCCCCCAGTCTAGCACAACACCCACAACATAAGGTCCTTCTTGGGGTGACATGATAAAATTATCTTTGTGTGTTTCTCTTCTCTCCTAACTAGACAGAAAAGCCTGCAAGTGTAGGGGTCTTCTCT
Organism: Taxidea taxus jeffersonii; assembly: GCA_003697995.1. Taxonomy (NCBI): domain Eukaryota; kingdom Metazoa; phylum Chordata; class Mammalia; order Carnivora; family Mustelidae; genus Taxidea; species Taxidea taxus. The sequence continues at coordinate 778 of RCUC01092094.1, read as the reverse complement.
GTCCTCCTCCTTCTTTCTGGTGTCCAGCATAGAGAGCCAGCACTTAGCAGTCACTCAATGAGGGAGTAAAGGAGTAAATTAATGAACATACTTTTTCTTAGGTAGTGTTAAGTTCTGTGAACATTCCTTCCAAGAAGACTTTTGGTCAGAATGACCAGGTCTGCCCCAATCTGGGCAGCAAGGCTGGTGTTAGCCTTTCCCTCATCTGTTGGTCTGTGGTGAAAGCACACACAATAAATTCCTTACACCTGAGACAGCTGCTCCTCACCGTTGAGAGACCGGTCTACCTTCCCTTCCAGTATCACTCAGATTCCACATCCCGTCCACGATGAAGTTTCATGTGACTCTCCACTCAAAAGCCTTCCAAGGCTTTGCGTCTTCCTCAGAGTGAAAGGCAAAGTCCTCCCAGAGGTTTCATGGTCCACACATCCCAGCCCCCTCCCTGGACCCTGCCTGGTGCTGTCCAACCTCTACATTCTTCTTGTTGTTTCCAGAACATACTGAGCACCTTCACTCGTCAGCCCCTCTATGACTGCTGCTGTTCCCTTTGTGTAGAATTCTCTTCCCTCTAAGAGCCTATTCATGTTCTTGCTTTCTTTAGTTCTCTGCTCAAATATTACTGTCACACAGAACCTTCCCAGCATATCTTTACATAAAACAGCAACCCATCTCTCCTTGGGAAACCCACATCCCCTTCACCTTGCTTTCTTCTCTATTTTCTCCCTAGCACTTACCACTAACACATACACTTTCTCTCTCTCTCTCTCTCTCTCTCTCT
>RCUC01092093.1:0-14607 GCA_003697995.1 Taxidea taxus jeffersonii | reverse complement strand
GCTTAAAGGACACAGTGATCAAAAACTGAACACAGCAGATAAGGTACTTTCGCAGTAGAGCAATAGTCTGCTTAATTGTCCTGGACAGAACTGATATGGAGACCCTCAATTTCCCTTGGTACCACTTAAAATAAAGTCAGCAATTTTTGTTTCCTTCTCTTTGTCTGGTAGTTCCAATAAGATGGCTTACTGCAATATCTCAAGAGGTGCACACTGAGAACATAGTGTAAACGATGGCCAATGGGAAATGATACAGAAGTAGGGTCATGAGATTGTTACCCAAGAGAAGCTTCAGATTAGGGAAGAAAAAGCCATATCAAGGACAACATATTGAAATACAATTCAGTTTCTTCACTCTGTATTGCCATAGAAAGCAGAGATTCTATTACAATTTTTACCCAGCAAGGAATACTGTTGAAGTATACTTGTGGCAAGTTTTACATAAGTGGATTCATTTATCTGCAAGTTTCTGTGCTTGTCTAAAGTAGGAGTTCTCACACTTTTGGTTTCAGACCGCTTTTCACCTTTAAAAATTATTAAATACTCCAAAGAGTTTTTCCTTATGTGGGTTATACCTACTAATAGATACCATATTAGAAATTAAAACGAAGAATTTAATTTAGTGATTTCTTTAAAATGAAAACATGTTAACAAAATTAACATATTTTAAGAAATTGACTGTATTTCCCCTTAAAAATTAATGATAAAAGGGACATTGCTTATGATTTTGCAAATCTCTTTAATATCTGTCTTAACAGAAGAAAGCAGGTGCTTATATGTTCTTCTCTAGTCAGTCTGTCATGATGTATTGGTTTGGTTGAAGTATATGAAAAAAACCTGGTCTCCTACAGATAGGTATTTGGAAGGAAAAGTTCTCATGGACTTTCTGAAAGAGACCTGGGAAACCCCAGTGGTCCTGAAACCATACTTAGAGAGACACAGGTTCAAAAGAATGTTCCCATCATCACTTATAGGTAGGGTTGAACATATTTTGAGAGCCTATAGATCAAGCATGGATGCTGAAGGCAAACAGGCTTGTGTGTTCATCCTAACTGAGCCACATTCTGAATTGAGACCTTAATATTTCTGGGCCTCATCTATAAAATGAGGATAATTCTATTTAGCTTACAGATTATTATGAGGTTAAGAAATTACATGTATAAAGTGATGCTGATGAGGTACTCCATAAATACATAGTGTCAATGTTGGTATTTTGCTCAGAAGGTAGATAGGGGAAGGAGAAAGGGATAAATTCAATAAGAGCAGATTTTGAGAATTACTAGGTAGTGATTAAGTTATAAATTAAAAGGAAATTAATCCATGTTAGGCTAGAATAACACCTTGGTTTTCTTGGGTAGAAGTGAGCTTAGTGAACCAACCTTAAGGCCTTACAAAAACAATACAAGTGATGGCACAAAATAGGCTGTTTGTGCCAAATGAACAAACAGCATGTGTTCAGAAGGTCTACAATTGGAAGATCAGGGAAGGCTTCATGGAGGAGGTGTTTCTTCACAGTAAAAACGGGTTAGGATGCCTGGGTGGCTCAGTTGGTTAAGCAGCTGCCTTCGGCTCAGGTCATGATCCCAGCGTCCTGGGATCGAGTCCCACATCGGGCTCCTTGCTCGGCAGGGAGCCTGCTTCTCCCTCTGCCTCTGCCTGCCTCTCTGTCTGCCTGTGCTCGCTCTCTCTCTCTAACAAATAAATAAATAAAATCTTTTAAAAAAAAACAAACGGGTTAGGAATGAAGTGCAAGAGAATATTACAAAAGGACAAAGTGGTAAGAACAACGGTTTGAGAAGGAATTGGCTTATTGGACTTGAGGACAAAGAAGACCCTTACTTGACAGGGGCTATGTGTTCAATGGGCATAGTTACAGAGAAAGTAAGAGAACTGGGTAGAACCAGATAACAGGGTACTATAAATATTAGCCTAAAAATATGAAATGATGGTAATGTTCTCTTAGTATGTATAACAGTTACAGCATGCAAAGCATATTCACAAATCCTGTCCATTATGTCACACACAGATTATTCCCTACAATCGTATCTGTTGTATGTATTAGTGAATACCTATTAATACAAATGTGCTTGGTTGCCCTCCAGTATGCCTTCCCAGTAGTCAGCTTTTATCTTTTGTGCAGAGTTTATCATTGTTACCTGTGAGAGAGAGTTGGCCAGAGGCAAAAGTGCAGCATAGAGGTAAAGAGACCCTAAATAGGAGGGTCCGAGTGAAGCACAAATTAACTGTGAACCCAGGAGATTCAAGAGTTCAGTTGGTTCAAGATGCAATCTCAAGACTTAGCATATTAAAGTTAGAAGAGACTTCAGACACTGTCAAGTCCAACCTCACCTCAGTTTAAATGAGAAAACAAGCTTTCAATCTCCAGGCCCCAAATCCAAGCTGCTTCTGACAAAACAAGATTTACGTGGCTTCAGCATAGTAATTTTCAACATGCACGTGTTGTTTTTTCATCAAGTCCTTGTTTTTTACATGAAATTCTAAATATTTAAAACAAAGCAAGGCTTTTCTAGTTGAAAACAATACTTCCCCAGAACTCTCAGAGCTTCACAGAATTGAATTAGAAAACTCCCATATTAGGGTACTTGCTTGCCATTGTGTGTACAGTGGATAAGAGACTAAAGTCAGAGGATGGGAGATTATGAGCGCTGAACAAAGATTAAATATGGACCGTAGCTTAGAACACAATACGAGTATTTCTGGTAAAGCTGATCTTTCCATTAAATGACTTGTGCAAATGGGAAGTCAGAGGTTTAAAAGGAGACTGTAGTGGGGCACCTGGGTGGCTCAGTGGGTTAAAGCCGCTGCCTTCAGCTCGGGTCATGATCCCAGGGTCGTGGGATCGAGCCCCACATCGGGCTCTCTGCTCTGCGGACAGCCTGCTTCCTCCTCTCTCTCTGCCTCTCTGCCTACTTGTGATTTCTGTCTATCAAATAAATAAATAAAATCTTTAAAAAAAAAATAGGAGACTGTAGTGATAAGTTGGAAAACTCTCTATAGTAAGGTTTCGAAATGAATAGTTCAAGTGCCAGCACTGGAAACACTGAATTCAAGGCAAAGATAATGAGAATATCTCAGTGATTCTGTCAACAATCCCAATTTCCAGACTGGAGATAACAACTATACACATAGGTGGTAAATTAAAGATAGAAATTATCTTCAGGTTCATAAAACCCACTATCAGCAAACTTCTGAAATGTTGTTAGCCAAACCTCTGCTTCCCTGGAAGTGATTCACTTTCTCCAAGACTATGTAAGAAACCAGAAATAATTTCAAGTGGCTACTGGGTCATCTTTGCAATAGTAATTTAAATGCTTTTCTCCAGCATATCATTTCTTTTACATTTTTAAATTTCTAAGTTCTAAGGCTTAGGATGGCATTTTTCCTATTAGAAATGTCTGATTTTGGAGAATCAGAGATGTCTCCTTTGAGAATTGTTTGGCCACTAAGTTCAAATTCTGTCCCTCTGCAGTTAAATTCTTATTGGATATGATGCTTACATGATTCCAGTCTCTGAAATACACAAAGATTCAGGTTGTTTCTGGCAGTTACCACACAAAAGACTGAAATGAAAAGGTTGTTCATCTATCCAAGAGACTAACAGTGTCACAGGTCAAATCCAAAACAATCATTTAACCTTATACTTGAATTTGTAGCTAGAGGACAAGACTTGTTATGTTTTAGAGTGGGGATTATTTTGTTTCAAACCTTGAAAGAACATGAATCACCAAAATGAATGATTTAATAAGTGGAGGTGATTAATTCTGTTTAATATGTGGGATCTACATATATTACCTGAAAAGGCATTTTAAATATCCTTTCTGAAATAATAGTGCTATACCAACCTATTCAGGCCTTGTATAGAGTTATCATTTAGATATGGCATCATCAAATGTAGTTGAAACTAGATACCAAGGAGTAAATACCACAAGCCCATATGTGTTAGCCACTCCCCTACCCCACCCACCCAAGGAAACCATGTTTTCTGTCACACACTAAAATGGACCATTTGCTGTTCAAGGACTTAGAACTAGGTGACCCATAGAGATAGGGAGAGATGAAAATAATTTCCATCAGACACAGGACTTTACAAAAGAAACTCACCCCACTTAGATCTGATTCATCCCATCTAAATGAGTGGCAGCAAAAGTCTTCACTGTGTGGGCTTTTGCCCTATAGATCTGCAACTGGCATGTGAAAAAGAAATATTATCTCCTTCTTTGCCATTTATATAATATGATATTCTGTTCCTAATCCTGGGTTCTTGTCCAGGTGTTCACTTCAAAAGGAATATGGTTTTATCATTTCAGTTTTGGCTTCTAGGAATTAATTTTACTCTAAAAATAAAGAAAATGGGCACCTGGGTGGCTCAGTGGGTTAAGCCTCTGCCTTCAGCTCAGGTCATGATCTCAGGGTCCTCTGATTGAGGCCCACATTGGGCTTTCTGCTCAGCAGGGAGTCTGCTTCCCCCTCTCTCTGCCTGTCTCTCTGCCTACTTGTGATTTCTCTCTCTGTCAAATAAAAAAATAAAATCTTTAAAAAACAGTAATAAAGAAAACACCTAATGATGTCTCTCTACTCCTGTGTTAGTTTGTGATTTCACCTGGGCCAGCACAAATAAATACTACTGAGCATTCTTGTCATGCACCTTAACCTCCACAGCCCTGTTGGAAGAGACAAAACGAACCCATGGAAGTAATTAGTTAGAACTTTGCAAGGTCTTTTTGTAATGCTCTCAAGACCCTCCCTTCCCTGCCCCATCTCCCTTTTTGTGATGGCAAGATTTTGCTGCTGCCAGCTCTCTATAGTTTTGAGAGAAAGCAATGAATAAGCCCAAGTGTTACAGGAAATCTATGACATTGAAATCTCAGTCTCTGCACGTGGTTTTGATGTTTCCTTTTTGAACTTCAACTTGACATTGCTTCATAAATTCCATTTGCCCTTCCACTTCTTCTTCCCTCAGTCTCTTTGAAAAGTTTGGCTTAGTTGTTAATATTCCACATAGATTTCTGTAGCTTTTCCTGTTTGCTTTGTTTTCATGGACTCTGTGGGGGGTAAATATTCAGCAGGTTGAATGTGAAATCAGGCACACAACTGCCATTAGCCCTATCAGGGTTACACATCAAATTCTCCAAGCAGAGAACAAAAAAGGTATCTACCTTTTGAGCTCCCTTTGGATTAGCAGCAGGAAGATATAGAACAATGGCAGACTTGCAGCTCTTTCAAGGATGAAGGTGATAACCTTTGGTTCAAGTTAATGTTTGTTGATGTTATAACTTAAAAAAAAAAAAAAAATCGACCCTTTCAGCCTCCCTTCATATGCAGCAATGCATCATCCCCCTCAGGAGAGGATTTGTAAAATTGTGTTTTGCTCCTTGAAAAACAAGCAATTGCTAGAAGATGTTAAAAGGAGAAAGCAACATTGATTCAGGGACCTAGAAACCTCTGCTGGTTAAATGACTTGTTGAGTGTTTTTCTTGTTTTGTTTATTCGTAAGCAGGTAAGATAGACAGCTTAGCCTCAACACTAATAATTTCCTTTTGAATTAAATTATAGCTGATTTGAAGCCTCACTATATGAAGATACTGAGGTCAAGTCAGCTAAGAGACATGTTATGAATATTGAGCAGCATCTGCCAATTAAATACTGATAACAAATCTAACTATTAGGTTTATATTGGTAGGCATTACCCTATAGAAATGCCCTGTGAGAAGAAATATTCCAGAATGATAGCTGTGGTTCTCTTCTTCATGAACTTTGGGCTGAAAGTCTTCTACTTAAATACATTTGCCATTACAGTTAACAATAGCATGAATTGTGCTTTCAGCAAGGCTTGATATTTGTGAAGACACAGAATGTGGAATTAAGGTGGTCTTTATGTCTATTGAGAATAAGGAAAAACAAGCGTGACTTCAACTGAAGCATGAGAAAGGTGGCATAATTTGGTTGATGGGAGTGGTATAGGGCAGTGGGCAATGTGGGAGTTAAGTGCTGTTTTTGAATTCCTGTTAGACTGTGGGCAAGACTTGATTTCCTAAGAAAGTTTCAGTAAAAATCTGGACTCATGCAGAGATTAGGAATTCTGGAGCCATACTTTTGTGTATAACATTCTATCAATATGAATTAAGTCAATAATAAACAATGATGTAGTCGAGAAGGAGAAAGAAGTTACACAATTATCTATATAATGTGTAGGAGTAAAGCATATTTAGGGACAGACTAAGCTGCTGTAGCAGAGAGACCCAAAAATATAGTGGCTTAAAAAAAGAAGTTTATTTCTCTTCCACATATTTCCCCCAAAATCAGCTGGTGGGTGTGAGTGTGGCTGCTTTGCTCTACCAGGTCATTCAAAGTCCAAGACTGGGTAGTCAGCATTTTTATCCTACGTAGCTTTTCTTTCTGAGCCTGAGGCTGTTGCAACTGTCCCTTTTTTTTGCCATCACTGATATGGGACAATGAGAATCCAGGACAAGTATCTTTCAGTAAACTAACCTGGAAGTTGCTCTCACTGCTGTCACACAGGTACCTTTAGCTTGAACTTAGTCACATGGTTACCTCTAACTGCAGAGAAATCTGGGAAATGTAGTGTGTATCTAGGAAAACATGAGCCCCGCCAAAAATGGTGGGACAGTATGGAATATTTCTCCCACAAAAAAGGAAAAAAATAAAGAAAAGAATAGATGCTTGGGGGAGAGGGACAGTTAATTTTGCCATATGGCAGTGCTAGTTTTATTTTCTGCCTTTCGCAATTAAAAGACCAGCCACATGGGCTGCAAAAACAGGACCTTCCAAGTTGGACATAGAGTGGGTTGTTGTCTTCTAAATGTACCCCCTGAACTCTTACCCAGTCTTGTAATTTGCAAAACATCTGGAAACATAATTTTATTATAAGCCTACTTCTGCCTCTTGATTGCATGTGATAAAAATAGACTCAACATACACTGGATGTACATATTTTCTTTGCTTTCTGAACTGTTATAGCTCAACCTAACTGGATTCAAAAAATAAATGATATACATGTGGCCATAGAAGAAAATGTCTTTTGGGAATGTAAAGCAAATGGAAGGCCCAAACCTACATACAGGTGGCTAAAAAATGGTGAACCTCTATTAACTCGGGTAAGTCAACTGATAATAATTGTATCTTGCTGGTGACTATAATGTTTACTGTGGCCTCATTGTTATGGGAGCAGAAAAATGATCACTTTTGTTTCCAAAATTATGAACAACAAAATATTATTAATAGTGGAAAAATGGGAAGTGAATGCAACTGATACATAGAGACTACGTAATTCCAGTTCTTCAGCCTTGTTTAATTAAGCTTCTGTATAGAACCTTTGGTTTTCACTAATTAACATCTTTGGCTGTACAACTGGAAAGTTATGCAGAAAGTCTGGAACATGTAATTGTGCTAAGATACAAATTTGTGTATGTTCTAGATAAGAGAGAATAAGACCTCTCAGCATACAAATTCTCATTTCAATGTGGTTTTGTTATTCTCTTCTGCCTGTGAAGATTTCTGGACAATGTGATGTCCAATATGATCACCCTCAAAACATCCACCCTGCCTCCAGACATGTAGTAATGACCTATGCAATTATAAGATTAACATCTATAATGCAACAGAAATAGAACAAAAACAAAAAGTGATCCCTGGGCTGGAGGCACCACACAGTAGGCCTGAGAACAGGCAGTGGTACCTGAGAGCTCAGGCTTAAAAAAATATATCGTCTCTGGAGACAGGATACAATATCTTTGCAGTGAAGACTTAGGGTGTGGATCTTCCCCACCTGCTGCTATCCAGTAAGAGAAGCAGTCAAACCTATTACCTGCCTGGCGTAACAGGACACTATGGTACAAGAGAGGTGGGAACTCCTGGGCTCTGATTCCTGCTGTCTCTGGGATGAGAGCTGCACTGATTTGAGTATCCTCACAGATCAGGACCTCAGAGGATCCTTGTGTAGATCTGTTTCTCGACTGGTGGCCCAGGGGATTAGGTAGAGGAGCCACAAAACTGTGAATGGGAGTAAAAACAAATAAAAATAACTCTTTTTCATTAATCAGCCTGCAAACCAATATTCCAAAACATAGGCAAAAATTTATTTTTTAGAAAGATGGCCAGCCTATAGAAGAGTCTAACAAAGCAAAAGGAATGAGTCTGTTTCGGGTGCTGAAAGAATTACATGAAGAAATCCTGTCCATGAAAATAAAAAGATATTTTGGAGAGATAAACAGACGGACTTTTTAAAAGAATAAAATGGAAATTTTAGAAATACATAACCAATGCAGACTATTCATTTTGTAAGGGGACGTGATAGGTTATAATAATATGTTTAAAGAATTTGGAAGGTGTACTTCTCAGACATTTAACAAGTGCTAATCTTGCCACTTTAAACCCATTGTCTCATCCGATATTCACATAAGGAAACTTATGAGGTATGTGCTATTGCTATGCCCAGTTTACAGACAAGGAAACACCTAAGATCGCATCCATCCTTAGTAAGTAATGGAGCCAGGATCCAAATATTAAATGTCTGCTGGACTCAGAACTGGCAAAGTTTGCCAGAATAAGGTTTTCAGAATTGGTTACATGGAAGGTAAGATCTTATGGAAAAGGGATGTGGGGAGAGGATATGGCATAAAGGGAAGAAAAATTCAGATGCTTTTTGAAATACTTACGTAGTCACTCTCCATCTTTGAGAATGTTTTCTAAAAACAGACTCTGAAGCAGAGCTTTGTGTTCGGGAGATATGGGAAAGCTCTCAGAGCTTAACCTGTGAAGGAGTCAGAGAAGCCGGACTGGGCAGAGGTTAAACAGTGGTGCGATTCCAACAGAGGCCTTCAGAGGGCGCACTGGAGCAGAAAGCCCTTAAGCGGTTTCCAAATTGCCCCAAAGGGAGGCCTGCCTTTGTACCCCATACACTGACTAGTCATTGAATTTGGGAAGTTCTTTCAGCCAGGAGCACTTCCCAGAGAGAGAGATGCAGCTATGAGCAGTCATCAGACTTACCAGAGGAGAGAATAAGTGCCTTGGTTTTGAAAGAGCATCTGGAAGGTACTACAGAATCTGCTATGGGAGAGGGGACATTGACATAATACAGAAATGCCCTGTGAGGGAGCAGATCCTGACAAAGGGCTTAGAATGAAGCAAGGGGGAGCATGAGGAGGACCTTGGAATGAGGAACAATTGCATCCAATTTAACTTTCTTGTTGTATTTTCCTACTGAATTTGAATGTTCACTGAAATTTGACATTTTCCTCAGGCCCCAAGTCGAGAGCCAGTTTTTCATACTCAGATTTCCTCCACCACAGGCAGCCCAGTGAAAAGTGCCTGCTGTGAGCAATGGTGGGTCATCAGTGCACACAAAGCAGAAAGGGGGCGGTCGCCCTGTCACATACTCCTCTCCTGTCCTTGGAAGGGCTCCTGCTGGCTGCATGATTCTCCCAATTATAAAAGCCAAACTCAAACCACTACAGTGTAGGGTAGATAATAGGCATTTTCTCCCTATTATTTAATGTGAGGGAACATGGATACCTAGATTTGATCAATGCCTAGTAAGGTGCCGCCCAGCTAAATCACAACCCTACGGCAAATAGAAAACCAGTATGTCTTTATTTTATTTCTTTTAAATGGCAGGTTCCTGGGGAGGAGGAGATCGTTTTTGGGACTTAGGAAAATTGATAATGCAAGTTATGTATCCTCAGGCTGACAAATGAAAATAGTCCTTTGTTTAATACACTAATTTCTTGGGCGCCTGGCTGGCTCAGTGTGTTAAGCCTCTGCCTTCGGCTCGGGTCATGATCCCAGGGTCCTGGGATTGAGCCCCACATCAGGCTCTCTGCCCAGCGGGGAGCCTGCTTCCTCCTCTCTCTCTGTCTGCCTCTCTGCCTGCTTGTGATCTCTGTCAAATAAATAAAATCTTTAAAAAAAAATACACTAATTTCTTTCTTCCAGTTGACCACCAAAAGATGGTCCTAAGCTTAGATGATGCCACTGACAGCAACAGAGTGAAGGAACCTTAAGTTATTAATACCTACCTTTTTTTTTTTAGTAAACCTCAACCAATGTGAAATATTTTTTTTCTGCTTGTCCAAGAAGATTATAATTCTATTAACCTTCAAAGTATTGTCTGTTTATAATCTGAGTGTTTTAATACTCTAAATAGTAAATTTGGCTGTATTCCCCACCCCCACCCCACACCCCCAGTTCACCCAAAGCCTCTGAATAAGAAAGACTTTTAAATTTCAAGTTCATCTATTTAGAGGGGATATTAATCTGAATGGTTTCACTATTGAATCAATGAGAACTCCAGAGTCCACAATTTGAATTCCATTTACTAACTGATGTACAAGGTTGTTCCATTTAATGTCTGACCCGCCACAAATTTACCTGACAGATAAATAGATCATGTTATGTAAATTGCTTATATGATGGCTATTTTCTTCTCATTAAGCCCCTTTGATATAACATGTAGCAAAATTGCCTTAAGGAATCTGGTGTAGAAGGTCATTGTTTTATGTTCCTCTTTTCTTTCACAGGATAGAATTCAAATTGAGCAAGGAACTCTCAACATAACCATAGTGAATCTCTCAGATGCTGGCATGTATCAGTGTGTGGCAGAGAATAAACACGGAGTTATCTTTTCCAACGCAGAGCTTAGTGTTATAGGTGAGTCTTTATACTGGGAAGAAAAAAAAAAATTAGGTCACTAAACTAACATGTGTTTTGCTAAGCATATTGTTCAATCCCACCCCTCAAAAGGGGTAAAGATACCGCTCAAGAAAAAAGTAATGCATTCTACAAGCAATACAAGGAACCCCTTTCTAAATCAGCCTCTACTGATGCTCACAGTGGGTAACACTGTTCCCTCAGCACCCATGTTTATTCCTCTGTCAACCACTCTTCTAAAGTGAGCGGTTTCTGAAATGCTGTGGAGCCTTACTATCGTGCTGATTGGGTACACACTCCTGCTTGGAAGGACGAAGAGTTGAGTTGCTTTGGAAAATTCCTTTGAACAGCTGGCAGAGTGCATCTTGTTCTTCCACATCGGAATTTTCCAGAGTATACAGAAGTGGTCTGCCTCTCCAGCTGTCTCTTTCACCATGTGACCCCTTTTCCTCTGCTATTCAGCTCTAGTGAGCTGAATTTTGTTCTGCATATTTACCATTCACCCTCCTCTCTTCCTCCAGGGGCCACTGGAACATACTGTTCTTTCTCCTTGGAATGATTTTCCTTCCCTTCTTCATTTCATCAACTCCTTCCATTTCTCCATCTCCAAGTTCCATTGCTGCTTCCTCAGAAAGTCACACTTGGTCCTGTGCCTCGATCAACTTCACCTCTTACAGATTTTTATATTGTCTCTTAATTATCCTCTATAACAGATACCACAGTTGCATTTTGCATTTGTTGATGTGATTTTTGGGGTTCCTTTTTTTTTTTCTCCCATTATACATTAACTTCCCATGTTGTCAAGGACCATATTTGCCCTACTTATTTTATTCTCAGGACTTAATATAATAGTGAAGCACGTAATATGCACTCCATAAATATTGAATGAGTGTAGGAGTGAATGAATGTGTTAAATGGTGAAAGAGTTAAGAGACCGCTTATAAAAAATGAATTATTTGCAGTGCCTGGGTGGATCAGTGGGTTAAGTATCCAACTCTTGATTTTGGCTTATATCATGATCTTGGGGTCATGGGATGGAGCCCCAAATCCAACTTTGTGCTTAGCATGGAGTCTGCTTCAGATTCTCTATCTCGCTCTCCCTCTGCCCCTCTCCCCTTTCATGCACACACACTCTGTCTCTCTCTCAAATAAATAAATATTTTTAAAAATAAAAAATGAATTAGGAGTAAAGTAAATAAATAATTGAAAGTATAAGTTAAGTGAATTGGCACACCTATTGTCATTAAAAAAAAGTCTAGGCTATCAATTTGCTTGTGTCACATTTAAAAAAAAAAAATCTTGACTCTGAATTCAGAATTTATCTAAAGTGCCTAAGCAGTAGTTTTTAGGGAGAGCATAATAGAAAGATTATGAATAAGGGAAAAGCAGAACACAAAGGGAGCTGATTCCGTAAATCCTGATGATTTGCCCAGTTTAAAGTCTTGACTTTTTCTTCTGCGAGGCACTTTTTGATGCCTAGCATGTAGAGCTTTCATGTATAAGAAGATGCTGCCAAGATAAATGTACTTCTTCCCTGTGCAGATTTAAAAAGGAAGGGAAAGCTTCCATGACTTTTCTTCTCACCAAGTTCTTTAGCTTGAGCCAACATCCCAAAAAAGACAAGAATATGTGAGAGCTCATGGCCCTACAGCCTGTTTCAAATCGACTAAAAAGCATTCTGTGTTCGTAGAATAATCATGAACTTGGCTTGGCCCTACTATAAGTCTGACCTTTTTGGAAGCCTAAGAACATGTACCTCTCACTCTATTAATGTTGGGAACAATAACTCCAACTTTTTCTGGGACAAGTACGATGGTTTCATCCTGCCCCAGTTGGATCTGATTATTCGTTGTTATAACTGACTCTTTTGGAGCAAAATTCAGTGTGATAGGTTACTCAAGATTTTCTGCAAAAAGAAGTGAGTTTTCTGTTAAACTGTATGTCAACTAGTTAGAAGAGCTAAAACTGAAGATGTATATAGCCTAATGAATGAATCACATTGTCCTAAAACCCTCTGAGTGCTTACCAATTTACAATTCTGGGAACCCCATTATAATTTTTAAAGATTCTAAAAAAGAGAAAAGAAAAAGATTCAGTAGGTCCCTTTGTTAAAATAAGAAAATTTGATAATAACAAATGATTGTAAACTATGGGATATGGTTATGGGGTAACGAGAAGGAATAACTGAAGTCCCAAAAGCAGAGCTAGAAGTGAGAAAGTATATCAAATGTTTTTTTATCTAGAGCACCTACCCACAGCTGAAAATAGCAGTGTATATTAGATGTATGTAAATGTATATATATACTCTTACTTGTGGATAGAATATAACAGCTTAAAATAACTTCTCCCACGGCCTTCTCTGAAACCCTGTCTCCTCCCCCTGCCTGGGGTTCAAGGCCTATGAGTTGGGAATCACTGTTCCCTCTTTTACAGAGTTTTATTTCAAATCATTCCCAACTGGCACTAACTCCAAATAAATTCTTGATCTGAGTCCTTTCTTAAGTGTCCTAAGGTCAGCAAGCCAGAGCAGTGAAGGTAAGAAGAAAATGCCTGAGAAATTACTTAACCATTCTATTTCAACTATGTTGAATATGAGAACAATAAGGCATGTCAGTAAATGATACCGGCCAAACTGTGGTAAAAGTAGTAAGGCTTCCAGGAATTCAGGAAAGAGGGTTTGGCTAATGGGCTGGGTTGGGCAGCTGAGCCTTAAACAGTGATTTATATTTGGACAGACAGAAAAGAGGACCAGGAATATTCCAGATCAGAGTGAGATGGCCTTAACAAAGGCTCAAAGTTATAAAACATCTGGACAGTTTCTGGCACATAGAGAATCCTGAATGACTTTAAAATTTTTAATTCAAATATATAATGGGTATGGGCAAAGTTTAAAATAGATGGGAAAATTAATTGAGAACCAATTTTTAGAGAATCTTGAATAACAAACTTAGAAGGTCCTTCTTTAATGTCCCATTTCACTTCCAAAAAAAAAATGATATTAATATACTCTAAATGAATTGAAAGGACAGTTAAATGTTGAATGAGTAAATCCCTGGAGTTCATTTTAAGTGAATGAGGGAGAAGACATTTCACTATATAAAAATACATATAAATTAATATTGGTTCACTTGGATAAGCTATAATACAATTGTATTCCACAAGTCACTTTGTTTCTTAAAGAAGAGTAATAGTTTGACTCTTTGGGATCAGATAATTGATTTGTTTTTACCTTTCTAAGAATCATGGTGAATTTGATTTGAATAAAGAAACACAATGAAAATAAGATACTTTATTATCAGGAAGAAAATAAATAAGAATGTTGATTCCAACCATTGATCAAATACCAGGATCCCCAAATGCTAGAGAGGAGATTCCCTTTCATGCTAGGTAATAATATCCTCATGAATAAGAGATGGTTAGGAAGCATGTATTCAAGAGGCTTTTTCCCATGGTCTTATTTTATGTGTTCTAAGTATTTAATGTGTATGTAACATATCTATATTTAATGGATTGAAACTGCTAAATAATTAAGTAGGTGCTCAGTGATTTACTCACTGGTTGGGAGAATAACATAGACTTTTACTTTGAGGTCAGTCTATTAGAGTAGGCCTGGTTTTAAATACATCAAATAGAACTGTCCTTGCTTGTGACTGACCTATCACCATTGATAGCTTAGTGTTCCTCAAGGCATCTGTACCTAGACTTTTTCTCCTCTCTTAACCTACATTGTGGAAGAGGTTGACTGTGTGACGTACTCCTACAGCACTCCTGGGATGCTGTACAATTCTCTGGGTGATACCATCATTCTATCCTTCTCTCCCACTCATGAAAGTGTGTTGGAATTAGGGTAAATAGAGTCTGATAATCATGGGGAACTTGGATCTTCTATACAACCTAATTAAAAAAAAAAAAAACTAACTT
>RCUC01092086.1:0-16238 GCA_003697995.1 Taxidea taxus jeffersonii | reverse complement strand
TTAGGTGAGTGCCATCCAACTTTGCCTGCATTCGGGCACTGGAGGCAGGACAAGAATCTTCTTGACATTAGCTCTGGATCTATTCAGTTGCTTAATAGAACCTTGATTAAGGCTGAGAGTTTTGTGCTGTGAGATAGAAGAACATCCTTGCCTGGACACTTTTGAGGGCACAGATGATTAAATACATTTTTATCACTGTAAAACTTTAACACTGATCAATAAATAACTTTATTTTTGTGGGATTGCATCTTGATTTTTCCTCTAAAAGTATGTCTATGCAGACCAGCGGTATTACCGTTACCCAGGAGCTTATTAGAAATGCAGAATTTCAGATATCACCTCTAGACCTATTGATCAGAATTTATATTTTAAAAGATTCCCAGGTGGTTTATAAGCATATTAAAATTTGAGAATCATTGCATTAGATGTTAGTAGCCAAAGAAAGTCTGAGACAATTCATTGAGTTAATTGGTTGAATAGAAATTTCAAAAATATCTATTTGCTTGACCTGATTCACAGTTTTGGTTTTATTATCAATAGTTGAGTACTTTCCCATCAATATCTGCCTGATAGTATAAGCTGCTTTTATAAGTGCATCAGTATTTGAAAACAAATTCTGTGACTGCTGGAAGAAATAGTCTTCAATTTTCCCAGGCTTCTATGAGTCTCATTCAGTGCTTAAAATTTCACTAAGTCTGGTCTACTAATTTGCTTTTAACTTTTGTTTTTCTATTTCTATTTTTATTCATGTGTTAATTACTTTTTCTTTAAAAATTTCCACAATTTTTATTTTTTATCCAGGTACTACTTTTAATAGAAACTATGAATTTCAGCAAGGTTTTAGAATGATCTCCTTGTGACATGGAACGGAAATAGAAATATGAAATGACTTTAAAAACATGCAGAAAATACTAAAACATTTGACACTTATACTTTTGCCAGTATGCCAGATCTGCTCCAAAAACTTCACTAATTACAAGCCAAGATGACAAAGTTGAAGGAGGTGACAGTTTTCAAACTAGCATGTATTTAAAAAACATTCCAACACATTTTTTTTTTTTTTGGTCTGTAGATTGTAATTTACAAAATGAAGTTTTGAAAATCTTAGCTGTAGGTTGTTAAGTTGCTTTTTCCAGTTGATTTTAGAGGATGTCATTTCCAGAATCTTTTCTTTTTTGTATCCAAGTACACGTCAATTATAGAATTTGGTTATTGGCGTTTTCAAAATTTCAGTCAGGTTTAGGGTACCTTGTTCTGAATTGCATGTGGTTTTGGAATGTCAGCCAATATTCTTGCCAGTTGTATTAACTATTGTGATATATCCTTGATGATGTTCAGTTTGCCAGTAATTTTGAGTGATCAGTCACTTATATGTCAGATTATTAAAACAAAAAGTTTTCAAAGTACTTTTGTACAGACTTTATCTTATTTAGTCTTTATTGTAATTCTTTGTGGTAACTTTTTAAAAATTTATTTAATTTTTTTAAAAAAAGGTTATATATTTATTTTAGCAAGAAAGAGGGAGAGAGGATGGTGGAGGGAGAGGAGGGGCAGAGAGAAAGCTAGAGATAGGGAATCTCAAGCAGACTCCCTGCTGATCATGGAGCCCGACAATGTGGGGCAGGATCCCACAACCATGAGATCTTGAGCATGAGATTACAACCCGAGCCAAAACTAAGCAGCTGACTGACTGGGCCACCCAGGCACCCACTGTGTGGTAGCTTTTATTATCTCCATTATAGGAATAAAGAATGTAACCGAGAATGATTAATTATACTGATCACAGAGGATAAAGAACAGAGGCTTGAATCCAGGTTACCTAACTACTAATTCAGTTCTTTCTCTACCACACAATTTTTCTTTGCTTTCTGTTGATTTTGTTTATAACAGAATTTCCTTAAATACTATGCTATCCAGCATATATGAATCAGTTGTGTGTAATTCAAAGAAGTTGATCTTTTGCCATAAACTTTATCTATTCTTTCCCTAATGCTAACCAAGAAGAATGGTTTACTAAATTTAAAATTTTCTCTTCCAATTCAATTAGAATTTCCCTCCAATTTAATAATTGTAAGATCTTAAAATAAGCAAATGTGTAACCCTTTATGATTTTTTTAAATGGATTCCTACTTGAAGAAGAATGAGGTAGCACTCACTTCAGATTTATTACCATTTAAAAAATCAAGTTCCCCCTTATTTACAGGGAAATTCAGGAAAATAGATAATAAATAATGACTATCTGTAGCACTTGAATGGCTTTATTAATAAGTGATGTCAAACTATCAAATGCTTTTCCTCAGAGTTATTATTCACCAACACTTTATGGATTTCTACTTGTTATGTTTTTCCTAAAACATGGATAGGATTTTCATATTTAGGGAAATATTCTTTTCTTTGTTGAGCTTACTTTAAGGATAAGCTAGTTTAGTTATCATTTTTATGTGATACTTGAACTTATTTGTAGTTATCAAAAAATAATCATCTCTATGGTTTCTAACTGCACTGTTGCTTCTTAATATTGCTCATTTCTTTTCATTGCAGACTTACTCTTAATACTGATTAGTATTTAAGCTAATTGTTTATCATAAATTGATTTTGATTCTTCTCAACTATAGTATTTGGTTTTGTGTGCAGTTCAAGAACTATACAGGCTGTCTTCTAAGGGTCTAATACTATTTTACTTCTCTTGGGATATTAACTAACACTTAAAGTTTTTATTCATTCTTAAATAAATGGCCCCCACATTTATGATTATTTTCATCCTAGACTTTGCACCCTCTCTGTCTGCCTCCAGAATATCTCCATTTAAATGTCCTACTCTCAACTGACATTTTGTACGTTGAAAATAGAATTCCTCTTCCTAACTAAATAGGTAAGCATTCTAACTGCCCAGGATCAACTTTGGTGTGATTATATGCTGCTTTCCTTCTTTAGTATCCTTCATTCAGTTAGTTAAAGACTTCTGTGGACTGAATGTTTGTGTTTCCCCAAAACTAATGTGTTGAAGCCCTAATCCCCAGTATGGTGGTATTTAGAGGTGGGGCCTTTGGGAGGTAATTAGGTCATGAGCACTGAGCCCTTGTGAATAGGATTAGTGCTTTTATAAGAAGAGACACCAGAGAGATAATTTCTCAGCCATGTGAGGATACAGCAAGAAAGAGGCCATGTATAAGCCTGGAAGTGGGCTCTCACCAGAACCTGACCATGGACCCTGATCTTGGACGTCTAGCCAAGATTTTTTGTTGTTTAAGCCACTTAAGTCTGTGGTATTTTATTATAGCAGCCAGAACTAACTTAAACACCAAACCTTGGAATCATGGGCTAAATTGTGTTCCTTTCCCAAGTTCATATGTTGAAGTCCTAATCCTGCATACTGCAGAATGTGGTTATATTTGAAGATAGACTCCTTAAAAGGTAATTAAGGTTCGATGAGGTTATTAGGGTGGGCCTTAATCTAATATGACTGGCGTCTTAAAAGAAGGGGAAATTAGGACACAGGAACATATAGAGGGCCATCTATGTGAAGATAGAGGGAGAAGATGGCCATCTACAACAAAGGAGAGGCCCTCAGAAGAAGGTAACCTTGATCTTGGACTTCTAGCCTCCAGAACTGTCAGGAAATAAATTTTTGTTGTTTAAGCCACCCAGTCTGTGTACTTTGTTATGGCAGTTATAATAAACTAGTAAGTATACTTTGGCAAGTCTCTGCAGTATCTCTTGAATTTTGGCCAGTTGAAGAGTACAGGTTGTTTCCTTATTGTCACTTTACTTATATATACTATTTTCTTTTTCTAAAACAGCATTACATTTTCCATACTTTGGCTGAATGTGAAGAGGTAGCAATTATTTTGAAAAAAGAATTTCCATTTGTCCTTTATTTCTCGACTTAGAAGTAACTTCCTTAGGGAGGCATGCCCTTATGCCCATATTTTGGTCTCCTTTGCACTTAGTGCACTTAGTGCTTGTCCCACCTACAGGACTTTTTTTTTTTTTTTTAATTGTGCAATGCCAGCTTTGTTGTTATTTCTATTTTTTTGTTTCAAATTTTTACTTAAATTGTAATTGGTGACCATATACTGTAATACTGGTTTTAGGAGCAAAAAATGAATATTGGTTTCAGGAATAGAATTTAGTGATTCATCACTTACATATAACACCCAGTGCTCATCACAAGTGCCTTCCTTAATACCCATCACCCATTTAGCCCATTCCCCACTCACCTCCCCTCTAGTAATCCTCAGTTTTTTCTCTGTAGTTCTCTGTAGTCTCTTATGGTTTTCCTCTCTCCCTCTCTCTCTTTTGCCCTGCTTCCACCATGTTCATCTGTTTTGTTTCTTAAATTCCACATAGGAGTAAAATCATATGGTATTTGTCTTTCTTTGACTGACTTATTTGGTTTAGCATAATACACTCTGGCTCCATCCACGTTGTGGCAAATGGCAAGATTTAATTCTTTTTTCTTTAAGTATTATTTATTTAAGATAGAGAGTGTGTGAGAGCAGGAGAAGAAGCAGAGGGAGAGGGAGACAAGCAGACTTCCTGATGAGCAGGGAGTCTGATATCATGGGGCTTAATCCCAGGACCCTGAGATCATGACCTGAGCCAAAATCAAGAGTCAGATGCTTATCTGACTGAACCACCCAGGCACCCTAAGATTTCATTCTTTTTTCATGGCTGAGTAATATTCCATTGTATGTATATACTACATCTGCATTATCCATTTATTAGTTGATGGACATTTGGGCTTTTCCCATAATTTGGCTATTATTGATAATGCTGTTATAAACATTGGGGTCCATGTGCCCCTTCAAATCACCACCTACAACACTTTGTTGTACTATGTTATGGTACATTTTACTACTTTTCTTCCCTACCTGCTGGAATTTTAGATGCTTAAGGTCAGGAACTTATTCCTGAATGTTATTATATTCCTACCACCTAGCATAGTGTCTGGCACAAAGAATGTGCTCAGTAAATATTTATGAATAAATTAGTTTGCATTTTGCTGCAATAGCAAGGAATCCCCAAATATCAAGGTCTTAAAACAACGGAATGTCTTGCTTATACTTGTTCACTGTAGTTCTTCTCAAGGTTCTGCTCTGTGTCATCTTTTTTCCTGGATAGATGTTAATGGAGTAGCCACCATTTGGAGTATCGTCTGTCACTGTGGCAGAGGGGAGAACTTGGTGATCTTGTAGTGGCAAATAAGTCTTCACAGATAGCACTTTTGCTCACATTTTGTTCACCAGAGCAAGTTCTGGACCACATATGATGTCGGTGTGGGGAAGGAATTACAATCCTACCATGTGCCAGAAAAAGAAAAAGCCAGAGATGTTTGTGAATAGGACCAGTATATGGAAAAACTTCTAGATTGGCACATGCTGTATTGTTCTATTTAGGATTTTGTCTTTTTACTTTAATGTTTTTCTGCTATCTTTAGTGTTCATGGATTTTGCTATAATATTAAATTTGAATATACATTTTTATCATATTTAATCTAGATCTTATCCATCAGAAACTGTTTCAATTTTTCTTTTGTATTTTGAACCTTATTTTCTTGCAGGACTATATAATCTAGTTCTTATAGCATATGATGTTACTTTAGCTCCATATTTTGTGCACCATGACTACAAATAGAACATTATAACTTTTTTGCTTCTCAGTTTCCTTATCTGTAAAATGATACTCAATTTCAAGTTCCTTCTAGCTCTTTAATTCACATGTATGTTAAGTATATATTATTAGTGACTATGTTATTGATGGATTTATTCTTTATTTAGTTGGTGTAGAATCCATGGTTGTTGGTTTATTAGTAGTAATTGTTCCATTACTTCAATGTAAACATTTTACAGGAGAGTCTCGTGTATATGATCTCAATTATAGACTATTTTTCTGTCAAAACATAGCTTCTCTCCATGTAGATGACTCTGATGTTACTGATCAGAGCCACTTGAGCATATCCTGGGTTTTCTTTTCTTTTTTCTTAAAGATTTTATCAATTTATTTATTTATTTAAATTTTATTTTATTTTTTCAGTGTTCTAAGATTCATTCTTTATGCACCACACCCAGTGCTCCATGCAATACATGACCTCCTTAATACTGACGGCCAAGCCCAGCCAAGCCCACTACTCCCCTCCCATCCAAAACCCTCAGTTTGTTTCTCAGAGTCCACAGTCTCTCATGGTTTGTCTCCCCCTCCCATTTCCCCCAACTCCCTTCGCCTTTCTTTCTCCCAATGTCTTCCATGTTATTCCTTATGCTCCACAAGTCAGTGAAACCATATGATAATTGACTCTCTCTGCTTGACTTATTTCACTCAGCAAAATCTCCTCCAGCCCCATCTATGTTCATACAAAAGTTGGGTATTCATCCTTTCTGTTGGAGGCATAATACTCCATTGTATATATGGACCATATCAATTTATATATTTATTTATTTAGAGAGCATGAGTTGGGGGGAGGGGCAGAAGGAGAGGGAGAGAGAGGATCTCAAGCAGACTCCCTGCTGAGCATGGGGATTTTCATGGGGCTTGATCCCACAACCCTGAGATCATGACCTGAGCTGAAACCAAGAGTCCAGTGCCCAACCTGCTAAGCCACCCAGGTGCCCCATATCCTGGATTTTCTAAGCAAGCCAAGGCAATTAATTAATTAATTAAGAATTAATTAATTCTTATTAGAATCCATAGTAGAAAAATCAATATGTTTTATTATTATTAATTTAAAATTGTGGTAAAAATTAACATAAAATATTGAAATCAAATGACATTTTGGGGAAAATATTTGCAACACATAAATATATACAAAGAAATTATGTAATTATTATACAGAGAGATCCCATAAACTATTAAGAAATAAGAAAGTATTTACAGACACATACCCACACAGCCAAATGAACATATGAAAAGACAGTGACATGGGTACCTAGGTGGCTCAGTAGGTTATGTGTTTGACTCTTGGTTTGGGCTCATGTTTTGACCTCAGGATAGTGAGATCAAGTCCTGTGTCATCTTATAGTTGAGATTTTCTCCCTTTCTCTCTCCCTTCCCCCTGCCACTTTTCCTATGTGTGCTCTCTATCTCAAATAAATAAGTAAATAAATAGAAAAAGGAAAAGATGCTGACAAGAATGGGGGAAATGGGTACTTCTATACACTGTTGGTGAAGTGTAGAATGGTACAATCTTTTTGGGTAAGATAACACAACCCTTTGTGGCATGTATTTTAAAAATTTTAAATGTTTATATACTTTAAGCCATCCACCCCAGTTCTTAGAATCTATCTTCTAGAAAGGATAGAGATGCTCACTGAAGCACTGTTTGCAAAAGCAAAAAAATTGGAAACAATTTAAAGGTTTCTCAAGGGAAAGTATATCCATATAATGGAATAGTATGCATATATTAGAAGAATAAGGGAATAGTAATAAAACAACAAAGATTTATTGAGTATTTAGTATGTCCTAGAAAAAATCCTTAAATGCTCTTTTAAGGTTAGATTTATAAATATGAAGGGTACTCATCACAAGTACACTCCTTAATCCCCATCATCCATTTCCCATTGCCCCACTCACCTCCCTTTTGGTAACCATCAGTTTGTTTTCTATAGTTAAGGGTCTATTTTTTGGTTTGCCTCTCTCTTTGTCCCTTTCCTTGTTTGTTTTGTTTCTTAAATCCCATATATGATTGAAATTATATGGTGTTTGTCTTCCCTGACTTATTTTGCTTAGTATCATACTCTCTAGCTCCATCCATGTCCTTGCAAATGGCAAGATTTCATTCTTTTTTATGGCTAGGTAATATTCCACCATATTTATATATATGCGTATGCATATGTGTACTACATCTTCATCCATTCACCAGTCAGTAGACACTTGGGCTGTTTCCATAATGTGACTGCTGTTGATAATGCTGCTATAAACATAGGGAGTGCATGGATCCCTTGTTGTGATACATACTGTGGTGTTGTATGGAGTGTTGAATCACTGTATTGTACACACCTGAAACTAATACTAAACTGTATGTTAAGGACCTGGAATTTATTATTTATTTTTTTCTCACCATAGCACATACCCTCCCCAATGTCCATCACTCAGTCACCCCATTCCTCCCACCCCTGTCCCCTCCAGCAACCCTTAGTTTGTTTCCTGAGATTAAGAGTATCTTATGGTTTGTCTCCCTCTCTGGTTTCATCTTGTTTCATTTTCCCCTATGATTCTCTGTCTTGTTTCTCAAATTCCTCATATCAGTGAGATCATATGGTAATTGTCTTTCTCTGATTGACTTATTTCGCTTTGCATAATACCCTCTACTTCCATCCGCATCATTGTAAATGGCAAGATTTTGGTTTTTGGTAACTGCATAGTATTCCATTATATATATATATAGTATTCCATTATATATATCTGCTTTATCCATTCCTCTGTTGGTGGACATCTAGGTTCTTTCCATAGTTCGGCTATTGTGGACATTGCTGCTATATATGTTCGGGTGCATGTGCCCCTTTGGATCACTACCTTTGTATCTATAGGGTAAAAACCCAGTAGTGCAATTGCTGGGTCATAAGTACCTGGAATTTATATAAAAACTTAAAAAAATAAGAAGGGTAATATATACAAGATAGAGTGAATGAAAAAGGTTTCTGACCAATATGAAAATAAATGTGAGTAAATAAATGCAAGTATAAGTATATTATTGTAAAGATCCAGGTACTTATATTTCTATATGTAGCTATATGTAGATATATAGTTGCAAACATATTTGTATGAATGTTGGAAAAGGTGAGAAGGCTACACTCCAAAGTGTTAATAGTAGTTAACTTTAGGGATTGGATTAGATAAGAGATGCTTTTATTTATTTTTTTTAAGATTTTATTTATTTATTTGACAGATCACAAGTAGGCAGAGAGGCAGGCAGAGAGAGAGGGGGAAGCAGGCTCCCCGCTGAGCAGACAGCCCAATGCGGGGCTCGATCCCAGGACCCTGGGATCATGACCTGAGCTGAAGGCAGAGGCTTTAACCCACTAAGCCACCCAGGCACCCTGGGATGCTTTTATTTCTTATATAATCATAAAATTATTAGATTGTGGGTAATTTTTGCTTTTCTTTTGGTTCCTACTTTTCAAATAAAAGTTAAGTAAAACATGTTGGTGGTGATGGTACAGGAATAGTAGAGCTCTGCTTCATATTAAGTACAGCTTGATCTGTTAATATAGTTTTTGGTGGAAGATCTTGGAAGAAGAACACCACTAGTTTCATAGTTGGTCATAGAGAACTATATATTTCATTAAATGGGGAACCTTAACTCTATCAATAATTTATAAGAATACATCTTAAAAATAGAAAATAATTATTCCCTTTGTTTAGATCAGAAGCTGTCAGGGAAAGGGAAATTTTGGTAGTTACAACTGGGGAGGGGAAGGATGGAGAGGTACATTTTGAGAAAGCGGGTGTGGATGGGGTGGCAGTTTGGATTACTGTAGTGTCACATGAGGTCTTGATGCCTAAGAAATGGGAGGAAACAAGAGAGGGTAAAAGTTGTTTGAGTACTTTGCATATTTGTCTTTTGTTCTTCTATTTGCTATTTTGCCATGAAAACAACTTCCAAAACTCTAGATTGACTGAGTTTAAGTGTTAGGTCTGCTCTGGAGAGAGCAAAACTTCATTCAGTGGTTCTGCTGCTCTGGAGAGAGCAAAACTTCATTCAGTGGTTCTGCTGCCCTCATGCAGCAACTCTTTAATGCTTCTCTCCTTTCCTTCCTTCCAGTATCATGGAGAAGAGAAGATTGGTTGCTTCCAGGAACCCCACGGTCTACCACACCCCCATTAGTTTTACATGGCTGCCCCACATCTTGGCAGATTTCAGGTCAGATGTCCTGTGACTTTAGTTTTCTCTTGAGTTTTTAAAAAGTCATTAATTTTCTGTCTGTCCAGCTTTCTTCTTTTGCAAATATGAGAGCTACAGTTTCAAGCTGCCACTACAAGTGACAAGATTTTAAGTAATTGAATTACTGAAACAATGCAGTAAACTGCAGTTAACATCATTCAGTAAACTGGGATCCCAGTAAACTGAATGATGATAAAAATTAAAGAAAACTTGGGAGAAATCTAAAGGATATAAGTTCAGAAAGGGTGTATGAACAACATAACTAAGAAAATAACATCAGTAAAAAAAACGTACTAGTTTTTAAAAAATAATTTTTAATTATTTGTAAATACTTACTGAGAATTTACTAAGTGTAATGTATGTTATTAAATGCTTGCCTAACTTTTAAAATGGAATCTTTTCAGCACCACTCTTAGTTATGTTGTCTTATTATTCCCATTATGAGGAAACAGAGGCACAGAGAGTTTGGTTGACTTGGTGAAGGTCATACAATTAATCAGTTTTGTAACTGGGGCTCTAATTCAGGAAGTCTGAATCCCCAGTCTGTCTTCATATAATAAATAAAACGAGGCTACCACTTTTTCTGATATTAAAAGGCACCAAATTGAACAAAGAAAGAACATGCTGTAACAAATAGTTCAATAGCGGAAGACACTGTAACAGTAAATGAAAGGAGAAATATTCTCAGATTGAAAGGAAGGAAAGAAAAGGAAAGCTTGTGAGGCTTTTCAAGCATCCTGACCATGGCAGCATGTCTGACCCACGCAGGCAGTTCTAAGAGTTGCTTGGAACTGTATTTAAGGTCCATAGGAATAAAACTGTCCGTCTTATCTTACTTTTCTTGTACATACCTTCAGACTCCTCTCTATTATTCAGTGACAACTCCAGCTCTTGAACTCTGAAAATTCCACTGGAAGTATTGAAAAAAAAAGGTTCTTTTTTTTATTTTAAATTGTATCTTTCTACTGTTTGTAGGTATTATGTGCATTACATTTCTAAAGGATCAGTCTCTTTGCCTGAAGAATAAGACAGTTTAAAAATAACTTATGTTGTGATTAGAAAAGTCTTTGTATAAGGATATCTGAAAGAAAGTGTGCACAGGTACCTGTATAACATATGATGGGTAATAGCTTTCTTTTTTCTTTTTCCAGATTTCTTTCTAATAAAAAAAGAATCTACCCACTCCTCTGGCAATCACCTACCTTTTCTCTATATCTATGAGTATGGGTTTTGATTTGTTTAATCTGTTTTTTACATACTGCATGTAAGTAAAATCATGCAATATTTGTCTTTCTCTGTTTATCTTATTTCACTCATCATATTACCCTTGAAGTCAATTGGTGTGGTCATAAATGGCAAGATTCCATTCTTTCTTATGGCTGAGTAGTATTCTAATGTGTGTGTGTGTGTATCTCTATATGTATATATGTATATATATATGTATATATAGATGTGTGTGTATGTGTATATATATATACACATATATATATGTATGTATATGTATAAAATCTTTATCCATTCATCCATCAGTGGACACTTAGGTTGTTTACATATCTTAGCTATTGTAAATAATGCTGCAATGAATGTATGGATGCATACCTCTTTTCCAGGCAGTGTTTTTGTTTTCTTCAGACAGATAGATACTCAGTACTGGAATTGTGGGATCATATAGAATTTCTATAATTTTTAATTTTTTGAGGAACCTCCTTACTGTTTTCTATAGTGGCCGCACCATTTATATTCCCACTAATAGTGCATGAAGTTTCCATTTATTCTACATCCTCACCAATACTTGTCGTTTCCTGTGTTTTTTGTACTAGCGATTCTGACTTGTGTGAGGTGGTATCTCATTGTGGTTTTGATTTGTAATTCCCTGATGATTAGTGATGTTGCAAATCTTTTTCTTGTGTATGTTGGCCATCTCTTTATCTTCTTTGGCAGGAAAAAATGTCTGTTCGGATATTGCCATTAAAAAAATATATACATATTTATTTATTTATTTGAAAGAGAGCACGAGCAGGAAGGGGCAGAGGGAGAGAAGACTCTTAAGCAGACTCCTGGCTGAGTGCAGAGCCCAATGTAGGGCTCAATCTCATGATCCTGAGGTCACGACTTGAGCCGAAATCAAGTCAGATGCTTAATGGATGGAGCCATCCACATGCTCCTTCTGCCCATTTTTAATTGGATTTCTTTTTATTACTGAAATATGAATTCTTTTTATATTAGAGATATTAACCTCTTATCAGAAACATGATTTGCAAATACCTTTTCTCATTCAGTAGGTTGCTTTTTTTGTTGTTGATTTTGTTGTTGTTGTTATTGTGTGTGCAGAAGCTTTTTAGTTTGATATAATCCAGTTTGTTTTTGCTTTTGTTTCCCTTGCTTTGCTGAGACTTATGTTAAGGAGCTTACTAACTAGGTTTCTTCTAAGAGTTTTATGGTTTCAAGTCTTACGTTCAAGTCTTTAAATTTTTGTAGATGGTGGAAGATAATGGTCCAGTTTCGTTTTTCTTTTTGTATGTGGCTGTCCAGTTTTCCGAGCACCATTTATTGAAGAGACTGTCTTTTCTCCACTGTATATTCTTGCTTCTTTTGTTGTAAAATAATTGACCGTATATGTATGGTTTATTTCTGTGCTCTCTATTCTGTTCCATTGACTTATGTTTCTGTTTTTATCCATTTTTTAAGAAAATAGCATCTACCATTGCCCCTGTCTCTAGGGAGGGTTTCAGCTGTCTCCTGTAGCTTTGGCAGATGTTTTTAGATTAGCAAATAAATGGCCTTCACATATAGTCTAAACACTTTTCAAGTGCTGTTTTTTTAGCTGAGTCTCTGGGCAAGTGAGACTGTACATGAGCCCTTTAAAAGGGGAACCTCAGTTTCCTGCAGCACATTGGGTCACTTGGAGATCTATACTATTGTCTTTCTAAGCCAGACATTTTGGGGGGCTCATTTTCCCTTTTGCAGATCCTAGGAGTTGGGTACCTGATGTGGGGCACCAACCCTTTCCTCCTCCAGGAGAAGCACCAGACAAATGAGATCCCTCCCTGTTATATCAACATTCCAGGGATGGGGTTTTGGTGAGATCCTGTTTCTGCCTCTCTTTCTGTCTTGGTGTGTGTGTGTGTTAAAATCCTTTATTGCAGAGGGCAGTTCATCTAATTTTAAGACCTTTTTCTGAGGGAAATGATCCATATGTAATATAATTTGGTGTGTCTATGGAAGGAACTGAATTCAGGATTTTCCTAGGCTGCATCTTGTGGAAGTCTCCTTCATGGGAGACCATTTTTAAACTATGCTTGGGGAGAAACAATTTGCTTCATATAGAAACAAAGTGTACAAGAAACAAGAAAAAAAAAGGACTATGTTAATGCTAGGTATATTTGTCATGTATTCAAGTGTAATTATTGTTGACAAGTTGGATAAAGCCCCTAAATATAAAATACATAGAATTTGGGGGATGCAGTTGACCATAGGTTCTCTTTCTTGACCTGTTAGTGATAGTGATGGAGGGAGAAGTAGACAGACAGGTGTGGGGAAATATTATTTTCATTTGAAGAATTTTTAACACAAAGGTAAGAAAATATTCTCCTTACTGTAGATACGGGTTATGCTTAATATGTACAAAGGGTGATTATCAAGGGCTTATTTGGAAACATTTTATATACTCTTTACATTGAGAGGGTGGGAACATTCAGTATACCTAGTAAGGGAAGATTTGTGGAAATCTTACTGTAAGTCTAGCAATTATAGAGAATCTAATATTTTCGGAAGACCATTTTTTTATTTCAAAGTCCAGTGCAGATTTAAAAAATTTTTGAGTATCATTGGATTGTAGCAAAGTAACATTTTGTTGAAAACAACCCTCACCCGTCCAATCTGAAATGCATTGAGACAGTAGTGTCAGTCCAAGTCTGAAATGAGATCTGCTTCTCTATCCTTTTTAGTAGACAAGTAGTTCACATAGTCAGAAAATGTGAGATTGGAAAGTGTAGTTGGAAGTTTTGCCTTTAAAATTTGTCTTAATATGGAGAGAGAATGGGCTCTCCAGTGACTCTTCACCCTGGCAGCACAAAGAGGGGCTACACACTGGTGTCCCAGCTGGAAGGGCCAAGGGTTACCCGTGCTTTTTATTTCAACATTAAAATACTATAGAGAAAAGGGTCTGACTTCCCACCTTTAATATTGCTCAATCATTTCTTTTTACTTCTTGCTTCAGTGAGCACAGTATGTGGTTTTCAGGGGAATTTATTGAAAAGAGAACCCTTCACTGTTTTATGGATGGATTTTGGAGAAATCTACAGTCAGTACATGTTTCTAAATTCCTTCACAACTGCTGTGATGCACTAAATCTTGGTGAGGACATGGTCAAAAATTGACTCTTAATTACATTTTAATCAGTGACAGAATATTTTGACATTAGCAAATGAAGAGAAATGTTTTATGTAACGCCAGTGACTCAAACCCTGAGTGTGACTTTCTATTTTGGCCAATTGTACTGAGCAGGTAATCATAATTAAATAGCAGGGCTGTTTGAAGCCCAGGACAATTTTTTTTGAAAATTTCTGGGTAATAAATCATTTGGCCCAATGTTATCATTAAAATAGTTATCTGCTTTCTGTGTTAAGAATGCCCCCTCCCTACTTTTCTTCCTCTTGCCCAAACTTACACAAATCTTTTTGTGTAAAAAATATGTATTTATAATTTGGAGTCTATAGTCATTTTTGGGTTTTAAATTTTTGCTTTCCATTTCAGGGCCATTTCCAGCATTTCACCAACATCTTCTAAACCGTAGTGAGTAAAGGATGACAAGAAACAAGACAGAGGAAGTGTTAGTGTGTTAAGGAAAGGTCCAGTGTGGAGACTGTTGTCTTACAGCATGATAGAGATCATGTTTTTGGTGACTGTATTCATCACCCACCTGGATTCTGCTTCATACAAATTCTGATTTAGGGCATATGGTATCATCTTTTAGCTGGCTTAAAAAAGTTTATACCAAAGGTACTCTTTGATAAATTCTTATAAATAAATTTATATTAATCCAGGTAGTTCTCTAGATCAGAAATTTAAAATTCTGAAAGAGGTGTATGTAACAAACATCAATGAATGAAGAAGATCGTATTTAGACTAATATTGCCTT
Organism: Taxidea taxus jeffersonii; assembly: GCA_003697995.1. Taxonomy (NCBI): domain Eukaryota; kingdom Metazoa; phylum Chordata; class Mammalia; order Carnivora; family Mustelidae; genus Taxidea; species Taxidea taxus. The sequence goes on along the minus strand of RCUC01092086.1, from coordinate 1,218 downwards.
TAAAATCACTGTATGAACATAAAATACACATACACAAATAAGGTAGCCCACTGGCTGCCGGGGTATGACTCTTGTTTCATATACATTTTATTTTCTGGCAGTAATAATGCTTAACTGGATGTAGAGCTTTCTGTTTCCCAGTCCCTGAGAAACCAACCTCTCAGCTGTAGGTCCCATTTTTAGCTAGAACAAATCTCATCTTATTTAACCAATCTTTCTATAACTTGAGGTAGTTATTGCTTTCTGTGGTCTCAGTTGCCTAGTAGAAAGTCATTTAATTTAAGTCATAGGACCCCTGTGGGAAAATCCCAATTTGTTATTGTGCCTGTGGTCTAAATAAGGTACTGACTAGCTGCCCCTCGCAAGCAGAACCAGTTTTAAGATCTTTACCCACACCACCTTAAACTTGAAAATTTCCTGTTTGTTATGGCAAGAAAGGCAATTCAATTCTGCTATTCCTAAATATTATTAGAAAATAATATTTGCCCTTCAATCCAATTTAATTCCTGAAGAGGGCTGTTGCTGGGAGAACTGACTGAATATGTTATACATTGGCTTAAGCTTATATTGTGAAAACATGATTTATTTGCAAAGAAGTTCTGAAATCCTATGGTGTCCATTCGGTATTGCTTCTTTTGTAAAAATTCAAACCCATAAAACTATCATTTTCAAAAATAAGGTTTGATATTTAACTGCATGTTCAGCAAAATTAATTAATTAGAGGCTTCTCCAATTCAGGCATGGACAGTTGTCCAGGAACCTGCAAAGGCTTCATGTTGCAAAATAACATAAGCCCATAAATAATCATACCTTTCACCTGTGTAGTACATTAGGTAGATAACTCACTCTTAACAAGAATGTATTAGGGTGCCTGGGTGGTGCAATCGGTTAAGCTTCTGGCTCTGGTTGTGGTCTCAGGGTCATGAGATTGAGTCCCACAGTGGGCGCCATACTCAGCATGGGGTCTGCATGAAACTCTCTCTAATGCTCCCCCTTTATTTATTTTGGACTCATCTCCAGTAACACTCAATTCTTTGTCATATCAGCAAAATGGAATCATATTTATACTTACAGTAAAAATATGTCTTCTTTAATGGCTTTAAAACAGGGCCAACCAGTTTCCTGATACACCTTCATTTAGAGTGACATCTTTACCGTCTTTCCTGGAATCAGGGTTCTGTGATTGCTTCACTAATAGAATGTAGTGAAAATCACTCC
>RCUC01092073.1:0-11985 GCA_003697995.1 Taxidea taxus jeffersonii | reverse complement strand
TTTTTTTTTTTAAAAAAGGGGAGGGAGTTCCATCATACTTTAAAAATTACATATCTTTGGAAAATTACCATATTCTTTTAGGTCCCATTCTAGACTATTTCAACAGTCTTCTAGAGGTTCTCTTTTTTTTTTTTTTAATTTCTATTTATTTATTTGACAGAGAGAGACACAGCAAGAGAGGGAACACAAGCAGGGGGAGTAGGGGAGGGAGGAGCAGGCTTCCTGCTAAGCAGGGAGCCCAAAGCCAATGTGGGGCTCAATCCCAGAACCCTGTGATCATGACCTGAGCTGAAGGCAGAGGCTTAAGACTGAGCCACCCAGGCACCCCAGGAGGTTCTCTTTGTTCCTAATCTTTTCCTAGATCCATTTAACAATCCACTGCCAAACGAATCTGTCTTAAACATTAATTTCATTATGCCAGGCATTTGAAAAGGTTTCAATGGCTTATTGCTCCTTTTATGTCATACTTATCTCCAAAACAGTGATTTTAAAACTGCCTATTATAGGCTAAATTGTGTTCTCCCCCAAATTTCATGTTGATATTCTAACCCCCAGTACCTCACAATGTGACGTATTTGGACATAGGGTTTTTAAAGAGGTAATTAAGTTAAAGTGAGATCATTAGAGTGGATCCTAATCTAATGTGATTTGAGTTCTTCTAAATGAAATTTGGACACAGGTACAGAGGGAAGATCATTTAAAAACAGAGGGAGATATTTAAAATTATTAGCGCTTCCTGTTGGATAGACCTTTTCAGTAAGATTTTAGTGTCCCTCTACATCTCTTACTATAGTCTTTGGTTTAAAATCTAATTTGTTTGATATGAAAATTAGTACCCCAGCTTACTTTTGAGGTCCATTGGTGTGATAAATTGTTCTCCATTCCCTTACTTTCAACCTAGAGGTGTCTTTGGGTTCAAAATGAGTCTCTTGTAGACAGCATATGGATGGGTCCTGCTTTTTTATCCAATCTGACATCCTGTGTCTCTTGATGAAAGCATTCAGCCTGTTCACATGGAAAGTAACTATTGAAAGATATGAATTTAGTGCCATTGTATTGCCTGTAAAGTCCCTGTTTCTGTATGTTTTCATTTCTTTCTGGTCTATGTGAGTCTTGGGGTTTCTCTTCAATTACAGAACCCCCTTTAATATTTCTTGTAGGGTTGGCTTGGTTGTCACATATTCTTTCAGTTTCTGCCTGTCCTGAAAACTCTATCTCTCCATCTCTTCTGAATGATATTCTTGCTGTGTAGAGTATTCTTGGCTGCATGTCCTTTTCACTTAGTACCCTGAATATGTCCTGCCAGCCCTTTCTGGCTTACCAGGTCTCTGTGGACAGGTCTGATGTTATTCTGATGTTCCTCCCTCTGTACATAAGAAATCTCTTTCCCCTAGCTGCTCTAAGGACAGCTTCCTTGGCTCTAAGATTTGCAAGCTTCACTATTAGATGTTGGGGTGTTGCTCTATTTTTATTGATTTTGGGAGAGACTCCCTCTTCCTCTTGGACTCAAATGTTTGTTTCCTTCTCCAGATTTAGGAAGTTCTCAGCTATGATTTGCTCAAATATACCTTTTAGTCCTCCCCCCTCCTACCCCAGGGGTCCCAATAATTCTGAGATTGAAGCATTTCATGGCATTGTTGATCTCTTTGAGTCTAATCTCATGTACCATTAGCTGAATATCCCTTTCTTCTTACACCATACACAAAGATAAACTCAAAATGGATGAAAGACCTCAATGTGAGACAGAAATCCATCGAAATCCTAAAGGAGAACATAAACAGTAACCTCTTTGACATTGGACATAGCAAATTCTTTCAAGACACATCTCTAAAGGCAAAGGAAACAAAAGCAAAATTCAACTTTTGGGACTTCATCAAGATAAAAACTTTTGTACAGCAAATGAAACAGTCAATAAAACTAAGAGGCAATCCACAGAATGGGAGAAAATATTTGCAAATGTTGTTTAGGATAAAGGGCTGGTATCTAAAATCCATAAAGAACTTATCAAACTCAATACCCCAAAAAGCAAACAAACAAAAAAAATCCAGTAAGAAATGGGCATAAGACATGAACAGATACTTCTCCAAAGAAGACATACAAACAGCTAATAGACACATGAAAAAATTTTCAACATCACTAGCCATCAGGGAAATACAAATCAAAACCACAATGAGACATCACTTTACACCAGCTAGAATGACCAAAATTAACAAGAGAGGAAACAACAAGTGTTAGCACATTGTGGAGAAGGGGGAACCTTCTTGTACTCTTGGTGGGAGTGCAAGCTGATACAGCCACTCTGGAAAACAGTATGGAGGTGCCTCAAGACATTAAAAATAGAGCTACCCTAGGACTCAGTGACTGCACTACTAGGTATTTACCCCAAAGATACAGATATTGTAAAAAAAAAGGTGGGGGGGAAATGCACCCAAATGTTCATAGCAGCAATGTCCAAAATAGCCAAACTGTGGAAGGAACCAAGATGCCCTTCAACAGATGAAATGGATAAAGAAGATGTGGTACATATATACAATGGAATATTACTCAGCCATCAGAAAGGGTGAATAGCCATCATTTTCATCAACTTAGGTAGAACTAAAGGACTTATGCTAAGTGAACTAGGTTAAGCAGCAGAAGAAAATTATCATATGGAACAAACGTGGAACATAAGGAATAGTGTGGAGGACCACAGGGGAAGGGAAGGAAACTGAATGGGAAGAAATCAGAGATGGACACAAACCACGAGAGACTCTGTCTGGGCTCTCAGAAACAAACTGAGGGTTGCAGAGGGGAGGGTGGTGGGGGGATAGGTTGTTCAAGTGATGGATATTAGGGAGGGCACATGCTGGGATGAGCACTGGGTGTTATACACAAAGAAAGAATCACTGACCACAACAACAACAATAACAACAAACAGAGGGAGAGGATAACCATCTATAAACCAAGGAGAGAGGTCTCTGAAGAAATCAACCTTACTTACATCTTGATCTTAGACTTGTGGTACAGAACTGTGAGAAAATAAAGTTTTGCGAAGTCACCTAGTCTATGGTATTTCACTATGGCAGCCTGAATAAACTAATATCCAAAAAATAGAACCCCACATGGTCTTACTTTTCTCTCTAAAGATAACTTGAATTTTAGTCATCTGGATAAATCAAAATCATTATTTTCTTGTAATCACAACTTTTCTTTTCTCTGTGTCATTACCCCATTATAAAACTCCCATAATTCCCCATAGTCCAAAGGAAAAAACACTGAACAAGAGACAGAAAATTATTTTACTGATCTCAGGACCTGGGCATGTCATGTTTCTCTCCAAAATGAGGAAAATTATATACCTGCTTTTCCCACTTCAAAGGTCTATAGGCTTTGGAAGGATCAAATAAGATGATGCATAATGGACATATTTACAAAATTGGGAAAGTCGACTTCTTGCTTTCCAAATTCTGTTCAGCTGCAAGTAACAAAGATCTTCAATGTACATGCTCAGCTATACCCTCCTTAATCTAGAGTCTAAGTTTGAGAAACCCTACCAACAGTTAGAATATGGCATTAGTTTTGCCAACTAAATCTCTATCTAATAGGCTCAGTTTAAATTCCTTGGGTATTTGCATTTCCTCTTTAGAGTTTCCTGCAATGATGGCCCAATCTTTATTGCTTGGCTTCAGCCTTCTTTCTTATTTTATATTCAAGGTCACTGTTATAAATTTGGCCCTGCTCCAAACAATAATCTACTTGATTTAGGGCATTTCCTGGCACTCTATTCAATTATTTCTACCTCCTCCACCAGGAGGTTAGACCCTGTCCTTGGATACTGGGACTCAGTTTTAAACTGGAGGTCTATCTCCAAAATCATGACAACCCCTGACATGGTTTTGCCTTTTGATGACACTTACTATTGTGGACTGAATGTTTATATCCTCCTAAACTCATATGTTGCAGTCCTAAGGTGATGGTATTTGGGGGTGGCATCTTTGGGTGTCATAATTAGGTCATGAGAGTAGAGACCCCATGATGGGATTAGTGGAAGAAGAAGAAGGAGGATGAGGAGGAAGAGGGTGAGAGGGGAGAGGAAGGGGGAGGAGGAGAAGTTAAAGGGAAAAAAGAAGGAGGAGAAGAAGACAAAGAAGAGTAAGAAGGAGAGGCTGAAGAAGAAAGCTAGCTCTCTTTTTCTCTACAATGTGAGGATACAACAAAAGAAGATGGCCATGTACACACCAGGAAAAGGGCCTTTACCAAGAACCTAACTGCTGGCATTCTGATCTAGCACTTCTAGCTTCCCAAACTGCAGGAAATGAATGTTCATTGTTAAGCTACCCAGTCTATGGTATTCTGTTATCGCAGACCAGACTGACTAAGGCATTTGCCATTAATAAGATCAGATATCCTGTGTCTGAGTAATAGCATGAATCAACCCATTTAGATATTGTGATTTGACCTTGGGACCACCCCTCCAGGGCTAACCCCACAGTTAGCTAAGCCCTTTGTACCTGTTCTTCTCTGTGCACTTACTGCTCTTGCTCTAATACTGTGTTCCACTACAACAAACTTCAAGACAACCCATATATGATCCATGCAAAGGTAAGGGATTCTTCTTATTTTATTATGGAAAATCAAAGGTAAGCTCAGTTCCTGCTTTTCTAAGAAGTGTCCTCTGATTACTCTCTTACAAATATTTCCTCTCTTTGAACTCTTATTTTCAGTCTATATTAAAAAATTTAGCCCTTAATAATGCAATTGATATCATACTTTTTCACGTGAATTAATTTTCTTTTAACTAGATTATGAAGTCTTAATGACATACTTTTACTGGGCATATGGTCTGAGTATAACAAAATATAAAACTTCAAATGATTTTCAAAATTTAAAATACTCAATTTTTTCTTGCTTGTCTTTTTTTTCTTTTTATGAACATAAGTTTCAACTCTAGGTTACACAAATACATTTTGTCATATCTTTTTTAGGTTATTTTTAGGACCTGGCCCATTCATAAGTTTAAAGTTTCATGTAATTATTCTGTCAGTGGTTTTCATTTTATATTTGTGCTAAGAAAAGCCTTCATTTCCATATATTCAGTTGAATATTAGAAAATATTTTCTTTTAGGTCTTATGTTTTATTGCTTTAATTCTGTAATTCACACAAGGCATTATTAAATTTGTAAATGCATGCACACACTGAATATACATCAGAAAAGATTGGCAGGAAACATCAGAATAGTAATATGATCATGTGATCAAGTCTGGAGCGTGATTGCTGTTTTTTTTTTCCTGCGTTTCTATATGTAATTTTATTTCTATACATAATTTTATTAATATTTCTTTTATATAGTAATTCCTCTTTTAAAATTAAAAAATGGTGAAGGAGCTAAGAAAAGAAAATTTGAAATTTACCTATTTCTGTGCGTTCTTCTATTGTTACATTTAAAAATGTTTTTCCGGAGTTTATAGTTTATTGATCCCTCTGCATCTCTCTCTCTCTATTTTTTCTTATATCTTTTACTAGCTTTTCTTAAAGTAGATCAAGAAAAGTGAAATGATTGAGTAAATGTGTGTAGAGTCTGAAAAAATAGAGACCCTAAATTCAAAGACCCTAAACATTGTTTTAATCAGAATAGAATATACTATGGTAAAAGGAAAAATCTATATCAAGAATTCTGAGATAAAGCTTATTTTTGGCTCACAATATATATCTGTCTTAAGTCAGCAGGGGGCTCAACACACCACAGCCACTCATGAGCCTGAACTGACAGATAGGCCACGATCTCAAACATTTTTATGGATCACCTTGCTGAAATAGAAGACCTCAGGAGAGTAAATCACCAGCAGTTAAATATTCCTCAGGGAAGTGACACAAGTTACTTGTACTCACAACTCATTGGCCAGAATTAGTCACATGGCCCTAAAACACATGGAAAAGAAGTTCAATCTCACTACAAGCCAGATGGTAGAGGAATAGAAATATTTGGTAAATAGCACTGAAAAATGTTTGTCTGAAACTATTTAAACGTTTAGCTAAAAATAGTTCTGGTGTAAATTTTCAAATACTATGAATTATATTGTGACTTAAGGGAAATAAAAAGAAAATTTTCATTTAAAACATGTGTATTTTCCTTCATGTTTATGAAAAAAATAGGGATATATTGAATGTCTTCAAGTTAAAACCATATTAAAATAAAATAAGAGGCCTAACTAGTTGTGAAAATAATAACTTATTAACCCAGATTGTTATATATTATTTACTGAAAATGAAAATGTGATTAAGGATGTCACATTAGCAATTATTTTCCATTTTTAATTTTGTTAACTAATTTAAATGAATTGGAGAAAAATGGATTTAAAAGGAAAATGATTGTTTTTGTGCAAATCAATTGATAGACAAAACAATGATATCATAAAACACTTAAATTCTTGGACAGAAATTGTGATAGGATATCCTTACATTTCTCACAGGAGTACCCAGTAATTTAAAGAATTGTATAAAGTTAGAAGAAAATTAAATCATTGGATATAATAAGAAAAGTATTCAAAGTCAACAACAAACCCATGCTAAGACTAAGGATAGAGCTAGTTTTCAGGTCATCTTAATTATATATGTGACTCCAAGAGTCAAGTTTTGAAGGCTTCCTAAGTCCTTGAAAAGATCCTCTAATCTGAAATCTGATATTTTCCCACAACATTAAGGGAATGTCTTAGATAAAAATGCTTAAATAAAAGAACCCAACAACTTCTTCCCAATTATTTTCCACTGAAGTATTTTCAGTGACCTTGCCAAAACAAAATAAATTTTACTCCAATAGGTTTAATAAAAAAAAAATAGATGATTGTATCATTTTGTTCTTTTCCTACTAGGGAGACGTCTTCACCCAATCTTTAGTCTCTGAAAGTATTTTTCCATGGAGGCAAATCATATGAAGTCATTTATAAAGCTTAAAATGTCCAAAGTGCTGTCATTAAACCATTAATATATGTCTATACGGGAAACATTCCCCTGAGACAGCTGCTGTTCATAAACCACTTGATCTGTGATCTCATATTTTATATTTTCAGCAGAACACCTCTTGTATATTACAATCCCTTATTTGCTTGGAGGTGCTCCATTATCTTCCATGTCAAGTGTAGTCAATGCCAGATTTGTGATGTATTCATTCCTCTCTCTTTAATAATAGAAAAGATATGTAAGTATCAGTTTCATTACTACGTTACCAGGAGTCACTGAAGAAGAGATCCATGATGGACCTACCCCCCCCAAAATCCCCAAAACAATTTGTTGAGAAATGTCTGTATTCAGATCTGAGTACTTCACCATTTGACAAATTAAATCAGTAAACAATAGAATGGAAGTTTTGCATTATACATTATTCTTTGAAAGTTAAATAAGAGAACATTTAAATTATGAAGGGAGAGAAATTGGAGTAATTTGGAAGGCAAAATATTTTTTATTATTATGAGATTGGGAGATTGATGGAGTGTGTAGGAGTTGTAGGAGATCATTCTAGATGTCAGGAGTTGCAGCGAAGATGACTGTGACAGGAGAGTGGCAAGAGTATCTGATGGCTTTGGAAAGAGTTCAGGTATTAGATATTCTGAGAACGGTGAAAAGTATCATAACTTTGGTGTAGCAGATACATGAGATTATAGTATAAATATTGAAAATAAAGTTATTTAAAGTGGATCTTAAAATTATTGGGAAACCAGGTCTTCATACATCTGAGGGAATGAAAAATAAGGATTCAGTAGCATCAGTACTATTTTGATATATATAATTTTGATAGCCACTGAAGAGGATCATTGGAGTAATACAAAAGAAAGTCTTTCAAAAAGTTCAGTGGAAGTGGGTATGATGAGAAAGGGTAAATATGAGTCGTTTAAAACTGACATGGTAGATGGTTTTGTCTATAGGATATAATGCAGGAGGAAAATGTTGAGATGCTTCAGAACAATTGCGTAATTTTATACAGCACCACCAGGTATGAGGTATGCATTACAGATGGTAAAGGCAACAACAAAAAATTGCACTGGTATCTATTAGAATAGAGGTAAGGCTGAAAAATAAAGAATATAGAGCTAACTTAGAAATTAATAGCAAAATTTTAATACAGAAAGGTACAGACAGGAAATCAAGGTCTGATGTTAGACTCATTCACAATGGTTGATGTTAGACCCATTCACTCTACTGATTTATTCAAAAAATAGTTTATGCTTATAATTGTGATACCATGCCAGTTCTAAGGAAAAACAAAAAGGATGCACTTCACATTTCAACTGATGGAGGCTGTTATATAGTGAAATCAGTATCAAGAAGAAAGGAATTCATTTCCTCATTCTGACATGAACCAGGTGTATCATCAAGGATGAGTCACCTTCTTAGTGTTCATTTCCTCATATGTGAAAGAGAGTTGTAATTGTAGCACAGCATGCTATTATTCATCAATACCCACTGCTTTCTTCTATGGGCATAAAACTCACAATTTTTAGCCTGGAAAATATTGTCCCAAATAAAGTGGCATTTTCTATCCTCCCTTAAAAATAGGTATGGCCATTTAATTAAGTCCTGAATGTACAGATGGTCCCCAATTTATAATGGCTCAATTTATAATTTTTTGAGTTTATGATGGCATGAAAGCAATATGCATTCAATAGAAGCCATACCTAGAATTTTGAATTTTGATATTTTCCTGGGCTGGTGATATGAGGTACAATACTCTCTTGATGCCCTGCAGTTGTAGCAAGCCACAGCTCCCAGTCAGCCACAAAATCGTGAGGGTAAAAAACCAATATTCATTCTATATTTACAATCATTATATTTTTCACATTCAGTATAGTTTTTAATAAATTACATGAGTTATTCAACATTTTATTATAAAATAGGCCTTGTGTTAGATAATTTTGACTAACTGTAGGCTAATGTAAGTGTTCTGAGCATATGTAAGGTAAACTAGGCTGAACTATGATATTAGGTAGGTTAAATGTATTTAACGCATTTTTAATATAATAGGTTTGTTGGTACATAATCCCATTGTAAGTCAAGGAAGATTTTGACTTATTTAGCAGTAATTAGGAATGTAATGTGGCAGCTTTAAGTAACTTTCCTTAAAATATGACTGATGTGAGCCCATTGACATGTTATTCTTCAAATCTTTCCCTATCATGCTTCCTGGAATGCAGATATGATGGCTGGAGCTCTAGCTGCTCTCTCGGGCAAGGAGGACAGCCACATTTTTTTTTTTTTTTTAAGATCGATTGATTGATTTGACAAAGAGAGAGAGTGTGTAAGCACAAGCAAGGGGAACAGCACAGGGAGATGGAAAGGCAGGTTCCCCACCAAGCAGGGAGCCTGACATGGGGCTCAATCCCAGGACTGTGGGATCATGAATCATGACCTGAGCTGAAGGTAGGCACTTAACCAATTGAGCCACCCAGGTGCTACAGGACAGCCACATCTTAAGGATGGTAGAATAATGAGCCTGATAGGAGCCTGATTCCTTGGGAATTTCATGAAGCAGAGTTAATGTATCAGCTTTCAGACTTATATGCAATAGAAAAAATAGATCTGTATCTTACTGAACTCTGTATTCATAGCTGAACCTAATCTTGATAATATAAACTGCCTTGTAGTTTATTAGGAATGTTAAATAAAATATTGGATACAAAAACTACTTTTGAAATTTTGGTACATAATGGGAGCATAATAAATTATAGGTGATTTAGTGAATCTGTATTATTTTAGGTTAGCATCAATATGTAGCTCACTGGCAGTTCAGATCTAAATGAAAAAGAAATTTTGAGATTGCTTGAAATAAGTTAAAAAGTGGAATAAAATAAGTAGAGGAAAAAATAATGAAGGCAAGAGGTGAGTTGAGTTAAACTACAAAGAGGTCAGCTGTCACCACCTTAATGAAGCCTTCATTGTTTACTTACAACTATCATTTTTCTCCTTTATGCCCACAAAATACTTGAACCCCAAACTATACATTACTGTCCCATTTTAAGACTGTGTGATCATGTCATTCATCCTCAAGAGCAATATTGAACACCTACTCCTTGCCAGGTTATGAGTAACTCAAAGGGGTGGTTAGAGCTTGAGGCTTATATAGCATCTGGACAAAGAGCAATGAATCTGTAGAGAAGTGACAAGACAAAGGAAAAGGGTTTTAGGTTTTTAGGGGCAGCAAACTGTGGGAAGGTAATTATATTGGGGAAACAAATGGAAGATAAGGATTATTTAGTAAAGTTTGTTGGTGCATGTTCATCCAAATGCCATCTTGCTGTCTCTGGTGATCAGGTTGTTATAAACTTCCTGGTATGGGAAGGGGGTGGGGACACAACTACTTAAGTGGAATTTATGTTCTACTTTCAAGAAGATTGGAGGAGGCCAGAGAGCTCAGACTATATCTGTTTTTTTCTCAATTACCTTCAGCTGAAAAAAGTCTTTATGTCAGAATGGCATATTTTGGGATAACATTCTCTGAACCCCTTCAATAACATCATCCCTCCTTGCTAAAGATAAGTTTAGGGATATGAAGATCCAAGTAATGGGAAAGCTAAGAGAATCACAGAAATATCAACCTTGGGAGATTCTAGGTGATGAAGTTATTGAGCCTCTGAATTTATGTTATAACTCTCCACATATGGACCTCTCATTAAATGTGTACAAATAAACACCTGTATTGCTAAAGTCATCCTTATTGGATATTCTGTTACTTAGGGCTGAAAGCACTGAAATTGGCATACTCGTTCTTATTGGCAGAATAAAACCTGAATTCCTTTGACACAGTAGATAAGATGTTTTATTATGTGGCTATCTATCTTTCAACCTGATTTCTTCCCCTACCCTCTCCCTGCTCTGCACCCTACATACTACATTTAGGTCTAGACATTTAGAACTTCCTTTCCTTATACAGAGTGCTGTGTCATATCTTTATACAGAGTAATTTTGACTCACTTATATCAGCTGGGGTTGGATCACCTACATATATCAGGAATGGACTACAGTGAGTTAAGTAAATAGGGTTTCATAATAAGACTTTGAGATGTAGGCAGTTGAAAGCCAGAATATCAGTTCTAGAAATTACTAAGGATCAAAGCTCCTTCTAGCTTCCTGTTCCATTACATCTTGTGAAGGGTTTACATGACAAGGTTTCAGGATGACTACTGTGCTTCCAGACAATGCATCTGGATTCCAGGCAGGAAGAAACAAAAAACGAAAGGAAAGTCTGTGTACTAAGTAAGCCTGTCGGTTTTATCAGAAATACCACCTCTTTTCTGGAAACTCAACCTCAGAGACTTCTGTCTACATTGTCATTGATCAAACTAGCAGTGAGGGAACCTGGAAGATTGAGTATTTTTAACTGAATTAGAGTTCTGAAAGTAAGGCAGAAGAGGAAAAGACATTTTGAGTAAACAACTAGGAATATCCATCTATGTATCCATTGCACCTTTACTTTGATTACAATACTAGACAGAAAAGATCATTTATATCTATATCTGGCTCTCTAGGAGACTATTCCTGAGGGCAGTATGTAAGTCAGGACCTCAGCAGGAAAAGAATTGGACAAAAGGGGTATTTAAAGAGAGTTTAAAGAGGGAACTATTTACAAATGTGTGGACAGGATTATGGGAAGAAGAGATAATAAAACACCTGGAGATTAACAACAGAGGGCAACAATTATTACCCAAAGCCTAAAGGGGCAAGAGCATCAGCTGCTACAGGGTGAGTGCTGAAGCAGCAGGAGCTGTGGCTGTGGGTAGAAGGATTCAGCCTGAAACAATTTACAGCCTGTGACACATGGATCAGGAAGAATAAATACCTTGACTTTTCCCCTTATTCCTGGAAGTACCTCCCACTGGGCAAACCCAACAGGGAACCAGAGGGCAGATATAGCTTCTGGGACTGAAGGCAGGGTAGAGAAAGGCAGAGATGGGTTTTGATGTGTAAACAGAGAACAATCAGCACAGGCGGGTATCATTTTTATGGTACTGTACCAA
>RCUC01092072.1:0-25177 GCA_003697995.1 Taxidea taxus jeffersonii | reverse complement strand
AAAAAAAAAAAAAAAACTGCCAGAGGAGGTAGGAAGAAGATACATATTGGGTGGGTAGTCATGAAACTATATGCTGCAGGGTATATGGCAGAGGTTGACACGATGAAGAAAGGAGAAATATACCTGAAGAGTTTTCTGAAACTACAGACTATGACTTGAATTCTGACTTAGAAGCCTAAGGAGATCTAGTTGTTCAGAAAGTGGTTATGGATTATTAATGAGTATTTTAATGGCTCTACCCTTCATTACTCTGGTTATAGCTTAACCTGGGGAACCTGAATAGCACCACCTTCATGGCTAAAAGGGAGTTGGATTAGTTCCCAACTATGTCTTTGGAAAACTTCCTATTTATGAAAAAATCTCATGTTTTTGAGTCTTTTCTAGCATGAAGTATACTATATGTGACAGAATTAATAAAACTTAAACTCCAAAAAACATGGTTGTATGTAGGTAATACAGACTTACACACATGCATTATAATTACTATTACAGATATATTTTATTTCTGTCACAAAGTTACTGCTAGTAAAATGGCATAGGAAAAAATCTTTTTAGTTTTTAACTGATGTGGTATCTTGATATTGTGACTACGTGTAACTGTTTATGAAACAATAGAATGGTTCTAAACATTTTTAACAATGGTTTTACATTCCTTGAATTTTAAAATAACACAAAACACCCCAGAGGGTGTATTTTTAAAATGTAGTATACCGTGAGTAACAAAAACATATCTATTAGTTTTTACCAATGAACATTGACTACTTTTCTGCAGTTGTCCATAAAACAAGAGCGCCAAGGAATAGGTTCAGATTTTCAAAGAAATATATTCTACTTACTATTAAATATTGGGGTACATGATGAGTTTACATACTAGTTCCTAGGAAGATTATTTAGGATTCTTAACGAAAATAAATGATCTTTGACCAAAGTCTAGGGTAAAAGAAAGTTTTAACTTTGTATATGACAGTACTGGTTGTCTCTTCCTTTAAAATTTTTATGCAGAAAACTGATACACTTTGGTACCTAGACAAATCAGGCAGAAGCAAGACAGAAGAGTCTACATAAGAGACTGCTGTGCTTTCAGCAAGAAGATGTGTGTGTTCAATTAGTTTTGTTAAATGTAGAGTTAATGTGACTGATGGGAATAGATGGGACAAAATAGTACAAGTTAAAAGATTATCTTAGGCCCTTACAATTTAATTTACAACAAAAGATATTTACTATAATTCTTTCGGGGTAGGTATGTTTGGATAAACTTTTTCACCACAATTAACCTGCTATTATTTAATAAATTGTGGGTTTTTTAGCTAGTATTGTTTAATTTCCTTAAGTTTAACTGTCTCAACGTAGTAAATATATCATATACCCTGACACTTTTTATTTTTTCTTATCTGGCTCTCTTTGGAATGCTTCCCAGGATCTTTTGGAAGTCAGATTTTTTCTTTTCATCTAGAAACTTCTACTCATTAAGCAGTTGTAAATACAGAAAATGTATAGAATAGCTCATTGTCTTTATAACAGGAGTATAAATACCTCTTTATAACAGGGATATTTAATGTAGGACCCCACTGATAATTTTGTTCATTGCTACATATTAACATGAATTATGAACATCCATTGATGAAAATTAGGTCCAGTTTGATTTTTTTTTCAATATTTGTAACTCAAATCTGGTCTTATAACTTTCTGCTTTAACACCAAAGCCAAAGACATAAACATGCTAACTTGTAACAGGTATACACTTGGCCTTATTTCCCTTTCAATTGAGCATGTTGGTGGAGGTCTAACTTCTGGTTTTCTACCTGAAAATCAGTTAACAAACAGTATCCCTATTTTCCTTCTGAGTTGGAATTCTGCCTTCAAACTTTTCTTTTCCCTGATTAGCAATGGAAGCAAAATTTTCACATGAATATGTGAATATTCTTCATAAGAATTGGTGTGACTCCTCCTGAGGAAACAGAGCTGAATAAAGACTGGTTCACCAAACTGAAAAGTCAGACTAATTTAAATTGAGATGAGATATTTAGGCTTGGGCTAGGATTTCCAAAAATTGGATTTCAAAATCAGACTAAAAGTAGGTAGTGGAAAGAGAAATGCCTTATTTGAAGCATTCCCTATAACTAAATCCAGGCCTGGGTCAACCTTGGTTTTGAAGGAGTCAGAGTTGGATCACATGGTAACTAGACTTGTTTTTGCTTGAAGTGAGCCTAGGAATATCCAGAAACGGTGGGTTTGCTATGAATGGCTCCTAAATTGACACTCATGTTTTGCTTTGTTCTTCCTATTTTTGGGAAACTTCTGGTCTCCCTGTGTGGTTCTAGTAAGAGCTAACAATTGAAGTCCTCTCCAGGCACAGACATGGAAATTTACTTATGTCCACTGAAATCATCCTTGGGACTTTTTTGAACTGGAATTTAAGGAAATGTTTGTCTAATCATTAGCTGGCCACTAAGCTAATGAAGCAGAGACTTTAGGGGCTGAAAATGAGAAAGATACAGACCATAAAGAATTAGTCAAGGAAATTCACTAAATAATCAAACAGCAACAACAACAAAAACAACAGACAATAACAACAAAAAACTCTGGGGAGAGGGAATCTCACTTCCAGGGTTGCTACATTATATTATTTAAAATATTGACTTTTCAACAGTCATGAGTCATGAAAATAAACAGGAAAATATGACTCATCCAGGAAAACAAACAAACAGTAAATAGAAATGGTCCCAAATGTTGCATTTACCAAAGACTTTACATAAAATATTATGTTAAAAGAACTAAAGGAACCATGTCTGAGTAATTATTTAATCAAACCACAGATACCACTGATAAAATTTCTGTAACTATAGATTGGTTTGTACACTCTAGAATTTTATAAATGGAATTATACCTTGTGTTTTCTTTTTTTATTCAGCATGATTATTTTAAAATTCATCCATCCTATTACATGCATCAATAGTGTGTTTCTTTTTATTGCTGAGTAATAATTCATGTATATCTATCAGGCTTTGGCAATTCAGTTGGCCAACTTCAGCTTGCTGTTGACCAAATCTAACCCCTGCTCCCATCTGCTTATATATTCTTATGGTTAGTTTTATGCTACAACAGCAGAGCTGAGTAGAGACTATACGGTCCAGAAAGCTGAAAAAATATATTTGTCTCTTTATAGAAAAAGATTATATGTTCTTGATATAGATATATCATCCATTCACCTGTTGAATTTTGAGATTTAAACAAAATTTAAGATTTTATTTCAGCTTTTGGGTTTGCTATGAACATTCACGTACAACTCTTTGTGGAGATATACTTTCATTTCTCTTTGGAAAATACCTAGAAGTAAGACTCGCAAGTATGGTAAATGTATGTTTAACATCACAAGACACTGTCAAATTGTTTTCCAAGGTGGTTGTGTTATTTTATATTCCAACCAGCAATGTACGAGAGGCTCAAGTTGTTCCATGTCTTTGTCAATACTTGATATGGTCAGTCTTTTTAATTTTGGCCATTATATTGAGTGTATAGTAAAATATTATCGTGTTATAAGTTGAATTTTCTTAATCTATGTTCAGGAGAGCTATTGGATTGTAATTCTCTTTTTTGTATTTACCTAGTTTTGTTATGAGGGTAATGTTGGCCTCATAGAATGAATTTGGAAGCTTTCCTTCCTCTTCTATTTTTTTAGAATAGTTTGAAAAGAATAGGTATTAACTTTCCTTTAAATGTTTGGTAGAATTCACCTGTGAGGCTGTCTGGTCCTGGACTTTTTATTTGCTAGGAGTTTTTTGATTACTGATTTAATTTCATTGCTGATAATCAATCTGCTCAAATTTTCTTTTCCTGTTGATTCAGCTTTGGAAGGTCATATATTTCTAGAAATGTATCCATTTCTTCTAGGTTGTCCAATTTGTTAGGATATCATTTTTACATAATATTCTGTTATAATTCTTTGTATTTCTGTGTTGTCAGTTGTCATTTTTCCTCTTCATTTCTGATTTTACTTGAGTCCTCACTTTCTCTCTTGCTCTCTCTCTCTCTCTCTCATTTTTTTTTTTTTTTGATGGGTCTCTCTAAAGATTTATCAATTTTGTTGATCTTTTCAAAGAACCAGCTCCTGGTTTCATTGATCTGTTTTATTGTTTTGTTTTTTAGTTTCTATTTTGTTTATTTCTACTCTAATCTTTATTATTTCTTTCTATTGGTTTTGGGTTTTGTTTGTTTTTATTTCTCTAACTCTTACATATAAGTTTAAGTTGTTTGAGTTTTTTTCTTGCTTCTTGAGATAGGACTTTATTTCTGTAAACTTCCTTCTTAGAACAGATTTTGCTGCATTCCAAAAATTTTGGACTGTTGTGTTTTCATTTCCATTTGTCTCTATGTATTTTTAAATTTCTTCTTTGATTTCTTGGTTGACCCATTTACAGTTTAGTAGCATGCTACTTAATCCCATGTATATATGTTCATTCCAGATTTTTTTCTTGCAGATGATTTCTAGTTTCATAGCCTTGTTATTGGAAAGATGCAAGGTATGATTTTAATCTTTTTAAGTTTGTTGAGACCTGTTTTGTGGCCTAACATGTGACCTATTCTGGAGAATGTTCCATGTGTACTTGAAAGGAATATATATTTCACTGTTTTAGGATGGAATGTTCTGAATATATTTGTTAGATTCATCTGCTCCAATGTATCAATCAAAGCCATTGTTTCCTTATTGATTTTATGTTTGGATGATCTATCCATTGATGTAGGTGGGGTGTTAAAATCTCCTATTGTTCTTGTATTATTATCAATTAATTCCTTTATGTCTGTTACTAAGTGTTTTATGTACTTGGGTGCTCCCATGTTGGATGCATATTTACAGTTGTTATATCTTCTTGTTAGGTTGATCCCTTTATGATTATATTGTATTCTTCTTTTCCTCTTATTACAGTGTTTGTTTTAAAGATTATTTTGTCCAATATAAGTATTGCTACTTCAGCTTTCATTTCCATTCGCATGATACATGCTTTTCCATCCATTCACTTTCAATCTGCATGTGTCTTTAGGTCTAAAGGGAGTCCCTTGTAGGTGGTGTACTGATGGGTCTTTCTTTTTTATCCATTCAATCACCCTATGTCTTTTGACTGAAGAATTAAGTTCATTTATACTCAAATGTACTTGTTATAAGGTTATTTTTATAGTTCTTCTTTATTCCTTTTTTCTGTTGCTCTCTTGTCTTTAGTTTTCTGGCTTTCTTTATTGATATACCCAGATTCCTTTCTCTTTATTTTTTGCATACCTATTTCTGGTTTTTGATTTGTGGTTACCATCAGGTTTATATATAACATCTTATGCACTTACTAGTCTATATTAAGCTTGAACCATTCTAAAAGTACTAAATTTTTATGTATATACATATTTACATCCTTTTATTTTGTGCATTCCTTGACTGATTTTTCATAGATATACTTAATTTTACTGCTTTATGCTTCCTACTTTCATTATTCTTGCTTATGGTCTTTCCTTTCCACTCAAATAGTTCCCTTTAATATTTCTTGTAAGACTGGTTTAGTAGTTACAAATTCCTTCAGCTATTGTTTAGTCTAGGAAACTTTATCTCTCTTATTCTGAATAATAACTTTGCTGGATAGAGTATTGTTGGTTGCAGTTTTTGTTTTTTTGTGTGTGTTTTGTTTTGTTTTGCTTTCTTTCAGCACTTTGAATATATCATGGTACTCCCTTCTGGCCAGCAAAGTTTCTGCTGAAAAATTAGCTGATAGCCTTATGGGGTTTCCCTTACACATAACTGTCTTCTTTTCTCTTGCTATTTTAAAACTCTGTCTTTTTCAGTAATTTTTGTCATTTTAATTACTACGTGTCTTGTTGTTGAGTGTTGGGTTGATGTTATTGGGGCTCTCCATGCATCCTGGATCTGGATTTCTGTTTTCTTCCCCAGATTTGGGAAGTTTTCAGCTATTATTTCTTCAAATACATTCAAATACATTTTCTGCCCCCTTTTTTCTCTCTTCTCCTTTTGAGTTCCCTATAATGCAAATATTAATATGCTTGATGGGGTTGCTGAGTTCTCTTAATCTATTTTCATGTATTATTACTTTTTTTCTTTATCCTGTTCTTCTTGATTGCGTTCCATTACTTTGTCCCCAGGTCACTGATATGTTCTTCTGCTTCCTGTGGCCTACTATTTATTCCCTCAAGTGTATTTTTAATTTCAGTTATTAAGCTCTTCATCATGATTGGCTCTTTTTTTTATGTTTTCTTCTTCTTTATTGAGAGTCTCATTGAGGTCCTCCACTCTTTTCTCAAATCCAGTATCTTTATGACCATTTTCTTAAATTCTCAGGCATATTAATTATCTATTTTATTTTGCTCTCTTGCTGTAATTTTTTCCCCATTCTTTCATTTGGGACATATTCCTCTATCCCCTCATTTTGACTCTCTGTCTCTTTCCCTGTGTGTGAGGAAAGTCAGCTATGTCTCCTGGTCTTAAAAGTAGTGGCCTTATGAAGATGTCCTGTAGTGTCTCCTAGTCACCAAAAACTGGCACTTCAGAGGGTATCTCCTATATGTGTTTTGTGCATTCTACTGTTGTGGCTGAGCTGTGTTTACCTTCAATCTAGTCAGCTACAATGTCTCTCTGCCTATTGTGGGTAGGATTTGGTTCCTGTGTTTTTAATGGGCAGGTCTACTGTAGTATGTGGGGTTGGGGCATGTTGCCAGCAAGGCCCATGCATGTCTGTGTGAGAGGGGACATTCAGCTGCTGGGAAAACTGCCCAGGCTGCAGTAGGAGAGACAGGTCTGTAGAAGAGTGCAGAGTTGGCATGCTATTAGCAAGCTAGGGTGGAGAGTATTCAAGCTGCACTGGTTCCCACAGGTTTCAGTGCATCTAGGCTTGGGGGGGTCGGGGCATGGAGACAGGAATTGGTACCTACCAGCTCCATTGTTCTTGGAATAGTCTCCCAAAGATTCTTGCCCCTCCAGTACCTGCTCAGAAATTAGTAAATAAGTCTCCTTTCTGTATATCTTAGGCATTTTTCAAACTGCTGCTTCTATGCTGGATCTCAAAAGAGCTGCTTGTTGTGCTATTTCTTTCAAGGTAGGGATACATTTTCCTATCATCTTCTGGCTCTCCAAAGCCAAGTCCACTGATTTTTGAAGTTCCAGGTGTTAAGTCCCATTGATTATAAGGAGTAGTGAAGTTAGCCTGGTGTGGGGTCTATTCCTCTCCCTTTCTGTGCCTGCAGCATCCCTCCCTTCTTAGACAGTCTCATAGCCCTATTTGGCCCCTGACCACCTCCACATTTAGCTGTGGAGAGTCTGTTCTGCTAGTCTTCAGGTCATTTTCTGGGTTATTTACATTGATGTGGATGTTGGCTAGGTCTATCCACAGGATAAGGTGAGTCTATGATCCTCCTACTCTGCCATTTGCCTTTGGAAATCCTCTAGATTTCTCAGGCAAAAGATTGATAAAACTAAATTTTGGAATAGTGATCAGTTTGTTTCAGGTAGCAGACAGAAAGAGGGAGGTGTCTACAGTTGTTGATATATTCAATATTCCAGTTAAATATCAAGTGGTG
Source organism: Taxidea taxus jeffersonii (assembly GCA_003697995.1). Classification (NCBI taxonomy): domain Eukaryota; kingdom Metazoa; phylum Chordata; class Mammalia; order Carnivora; family Mustelidae; genus Taxidea; species Taxidea taxus. The sequence continues at coordinate 17,608 of RCUC01092072.1, read as the reverse complement.
TTTATTCTATAATTAATGTGGTAAAACAAATGATCAAAATAATCAAAAATTAAGGATGTCCATTCATGGATCAGTGATAGAAGTGTAAATAGATTAATACAATTTTGTTCCACTTACAAAAAAAAACCCACCACCAACAACAAAAAAAATAAAAAAGGAGATAACAGGTGAGTGAGGAAGGGAAAGAATGAGAAAGAAAGAAGAAGGAGGTAGAAGAGGAGAAGGAAAAGGAGAAGAGGAGCAGGGGAAGAAAAAAGAAAAGAAAGGACAGGAAAAACAAAGAGTAGATTTAGATCTCTTACATGAAAAAAAATTGCAAAGTAAATTAAAAACACATGATGAAGAAATTGCTTCCATGAAACAAGAGCACTGGACAGAAATGCAAGAGCTCTGGGAGGAGATGGTGAGATAATGGAAAAAAATGAAGTGTGAGCTGGCAAAGCTCAGGAGTTCGGGGAGAAAAATAAAAATAGAAAAATGATAGTGACAAAAGGAAAACAAGAGAGGGTAGACAAAAGAGAATACTGAAAACAAATATGCTATTACTTGTATATTGTATTGTATTTGTATTTCTTCCTCTTCCCCATCTTTGTATCTCTTTTTATATCTTTTTGTTGCAGTTGCTTGCAAGGAACGCTGTTGAAAATACTGTGAAGTATAAAATGTGAAATGGTGTTGAAGGAAAGAAGGATCAGAGAGAAAAAGATAGATATGGAAGATAGGCAAAGAGAAATTTTTTAATTCTCGGTGGATAAAAACAAAACAATGGATCAGAGAAAACATGTGTAATTCACTTTCTTGAAATAAAAGAACTTTGGGCCCACATAAGTATGCATCATGTCTAAGGGAATACTGATGGAGGAAAGACAGTGGAGTTATAACCAATTAAACATGCTCAATTTTGAAAAAAAAAAAAAGCTCAGTTTTGAAGATAAAGGAATAAATATTTGAGGAGCAAAGAAAAATATAATTACCTGTAAGGGGTGAAAACATGAGGCTGTCCTCAGGCTTTTCCACAGCAAAAGTTGATACTAGGAGAAAGTGGAGGAATGGCAATTTAAAAAGTCAAAGAAAGAAAGCGTGACCAGGGATTTTATAATTCTTCTAAGTGATGTTCAGTTTAAGACAACATTTTGACACATTAGACTCAGCTTCTTAGGGAATATTGTTCCTATGAGACTTCTTGATGATTCCCATAAAGAACTTCAACTGGACAGATTGTGAATATTAAAAGCACTGTTGATGAACACTGACTCTTTAATTAGGTCTACCTAAAACACTGAAATAAGAGTGGAAATTAGGATGGCAGAACAGAATGAGGTTTTGTTTTTATTTGACACAGAGAGATCACAAACGGCAGAGAGGCAGGCAGAGAGAGAGGGGAAACAGGCTCCCTGCTGAGCAGAGAGCCCGATGCAGGGCTCAATCCCAGGACCCTGAGATCATGACCTGAGCTGAAGGCAGAGGCTTAACCCACTGAGCCACCCAGGCGTCCCCAGAATGAGTGTTATATACCCTGACAGTATAAAAAATTACAAAAAAAATTAGGAGTGGAAGGAGGAAAAAAGTTTGAGTCAATTATTTCTCATCAATTTAAATAACTGGTGAGTGATATCAAAGCGGCAAATCAATTAGTAAGGATCATATCTATAAGAACCCGCATTTATTAAAAAAGACAACAATTAATTAAATTGAGATGGCATAAAAGAGAAAGGGAAATAAGAAAAGGAATTGCACAGGGCGCCTGCTTATGATCTCTCTCCCTCTGTCAAATGAATAGATAAAATTTAAAAAGAAAAGAAAAAAAAGGAATTGCATACAGTAAGAAATTAATAGAGATTAGGTAAATGAAGAGTGGCAGATTACAATTAAGCGTATTGTCATATCAGTAAGGACTAAACTCACTTATTAAAGGAAAAAGTCTTTCAGATCAGATTACATATTAAAACCCCCTTTTATGTTGTATATAAAAGCCACACCTAAAACAAATGCATCATAAAAGCTGAAAATTAAAAAAACAACAACTGATAAACATATACCAAGCCAGTGAAAACAAAAGAAATCAGGGGTTGTGATTTTACTATCTGACACACTCAATTCAGACTTGATAAATATTAAATTAATAAAGGTACATTTTGATGCCAAAATGCACAACTCATAATAGTTATGAATACTTGTGCATCAAGTAATATAGCATCAATATTCATAGAGTCAAAAAGATAACACAAGAAATATAAGAAAATTAGAAGGGATTTGCAGTGAGAGATACAGTTACTATTTCATAATTCATGACAATTGACTAGACATAAAAGAGGAAATGATTTAGAATATCTAAGTAAGCTACATACTCACATAGTCACACAAACAGACATAGTCTGCCAGTACATAGCATACTTTATTTCCAAGTGTTTCTGTAATACTAAAAAATTTAAGCATATACAAGGATGAAAATCTAAATAAATCTTAAAAAGTAGAAATAGCACATACAACATTCTGGGATCCCAGTGTAATACAACTAAAAATTATAACAAACTAAGAAAACCTTTAAAAAAAGGAGGAGAAAAGCAACCAGAAAAGAAAATATAAAAACTTTATTTTAAAAGGCTTGAGGAAAGAGAACAACCAAACAGAAGTTGTGGAATATAAAGAAAAGAATGATAACGAAAATACTACATATTAGACCTATAGATTATAGCTAAAAATTCATGCTTCTTGAGTTTTATGCTCAGGGTGGCTAAGAGACACTAGTATATTATTTTATACTTTGTGAACTTTGAATCAAGTGAATGGTTTATGTATTAAAAAACTGAACTTCAAACATTTTTTTTTAATATGAATACTTTTATACAGCTAAAGTAAGAAGTTCCCATAAAGATTTCTGTTGATTAACACTGATGAGGAATTGACCTTGTTTTTGTGCAGATTTCGATTGGCTCAGCTGACTTTAGATATGCTCCATTCTAGAGCTTGAAGTATTGCCTTCAGTTTGCACATGAGAAAATGAAGTAGGGAGAAAATGATCAAGCTGACAACAGGATGTAATTTTTTCCTACAATCACTTTATTACTTACCATTCTGACTGCCACTTTATCTGTAAACTCTGGACAAGTTTCCTGGTGGCCAGAATATATAACAAGGTACCATAGACTGGATGGCTTATTAATGACATAAATTTATTTCTTTATTTTTTAGTTATTTTTTAAAGATTTTACTTATTTATTTGTCAGAGAGAGAGGTTCTCCTGTTATTCTTTTTTTTTAAAATTTTTTTAAAGATTTTTATTTATTTATTAGTTAGAGAGAGAGAGAGCGAGCACAGGTAGAGAGAGCAGCAGGCAGAGGCAGAGGGAGAAGCAGGCTCTCTGCCCAGCAAGGAGCCCGATGTGGGACTCGATCCCAGGACGCTGGGATCATGACCTGAGCCGAAGGCAGCTGCTTAACCAACTGAGCCACCCAGGCGTCCCTCCTGTCATTCTTATAAAGGCACTAATCCCATTCATGAGGGCCCCACAACCTCATCTGATTCTCATTATTTCCTAAAGTCCCCACCTGGTAATACCATCACCTTGAGGAGTAGGGTTTTAACATATGAATTTAGGGGAGACACAAACATTCAGTCCATAACAGGAATGTTCTCCTTAAAAAAATATTATTGTTGCTGTTGTTATTTTTAAGTTAGGATATGAGTTTTTTTCCCAAGGGCTTTTAAAAAGGTTAAATTAGATGATAGATATAAAATGGTTAATAGTATATTATCATGAAATAGTGTGTCTTATCTTCTTATGTACATAAAGAAGAGTCTGTTTTTGCACCTGCAGATATCAGGTTTTGGAAAGACTCATTTGAGGAATATTTACTAGACACCTTCTATATGGTAGGCACTATTCTAGGTCAAGAGGATACAGCTATGAATTAAACAGACAAAACATATGGAATGCAATTCTTCAATATAAGTGGCATTGATCAGCTTGCCATTTTGAATTTTTACAATGTTAGGCAATGCAGCATGAAGAAGAGTCCCCACCTTGTCCCCAGCCACCTCTCAGAAAAGAAGGGTCAAAGACACTGGTTTAATCTTCAGTGGCTCTACTTCTGACCTTCAGACATGAGTCGTTTGTCATAGCCCCTTTCTGGAGTAGCTGATACTTATTATCCAGAAAACCAATCCCAGGTATGTCACCTTAATTTCCCAAGGACGTACTTTAAGAAGAAATGTCTTAAAATACCATAAAGCAAATCCCACTTAAACAATAACAAGTAGAAACAGAATTAAAGCATACAATTTCTGGCCATTCAGTGGTTATGAAAAACAAAAGTTACTTGAAACAAACTGGGGATCCATTATATTAATTCAATTGTAAGATGAAAAGTACCTTCTGTGCTCCAGGAAAGCATGATTCTATAGCTTTCCTAGCATGTTTCAGTTGTGCAATTTAAATTAATCTCATACTGAACCAAAGACAACAAAGTGGGCCTTTCTCAATAAGAGACTCCTTGACATTCCATTTGTTTTATTTAATTGACAAAGATAAATTGAATTGGGAAAGAAGATGCAATTCTCTACTCAGGGAGCATCTGGATGAAATCAGTAGTAATTAAAGCACCCAAATGTGTAACTGTGTGTGCATTTTCAATCTGACCAGTAGGGGAGAGACATCTGAAACACAATATTGACATTGTCCTTGGTTATTATGCATAAAAACTCAACTTATGCTCCACTTACTATATGACTTCAGGCATTATCAGATAAGGAGGTACCTAAATTCCCAGGGCATATCTATAGACTTCATTCAGGAAGAGCACAAAAGATAATTTCATGAAAAAGTTCTCCCCAAACCCTAATCCAACAATCTAAACTCAACACTTACCTTTTCTCTTTCTTTCCTTTCCCCTCTCCTTCATTTTTAAGTAAGTGAGAGAAAAAAATTCTGGCATAGAAATGATTAGTTACAGTCACTTCCAATAGTTGCACTGCCAGCCCTTTTTCCCTAAGTAAAATATTCTGAGTGACTTCTACTATAAACAATAACAGGGATGCTTAAGTTTGGCCAGAGTTTCCCTTCATGGATTCAAACTTTGTCATTGAAATGACCTTGTCCACAGAGAAAACTACAGTCTCCTGCTATGAGAATGAGATGTCTTTTACATTGCTCTTGAGCATTCCAAGATAGAAAGCTTTCCTAAGGACTTTGGTTACATATTAAGGTAGCATTTTCATGAAGTAAAGCTTCCCTCTCCCTGTTTATTTCAGGTTTATACAATAAAGTCAAGTAACAAAATTAGGTTAGTTTAACCAAATAAAACTATTACTGGCCCACTAAATGGACTAGAAAATTTTATGATAAGCAGAAATCCACTCTTAAAAATTAAAGGGCATCAGAAGGCCAGATAGATTTTCATGTCTGAAAATAAGTAAGAACATAAAGCATGTTCTTGATTAAGCAAGCATATTTTGAATCTAAGGCAAATAAGGAGTTAGTGGGAAGTTGAGCAACATTCTGGGTAAAACAGAGGCATTTATTTCAGTAATTATAAAATCTTGGAAATATATTGATTCCTCTTTCTAATGACTTAAGTCTGGAGTTGTATGCCTGTAGGTTACATTTAAAAAGGCAAATCTAATTTGTGTAGTTGGGATGACAGTATTTTCTCTATTAGGGACACAGAAATACTTCCAATTAAAAGGATACACAACAGTGAATCACCAGCTATAGGAAAATTAGTCAAGTTTCTGATTCCTGCAGAAGCAGTTAGAATTCATTTGATCAACATACCCTACAGCATGTTATTTTACTAAGTTAACCAGATCTTTCAGGCTTCACTTTTAATGGAAATTAGATTCCAGAAACAAAAGTACTTACATACTTATAACCAGTTTTAAAAACAGTTATAACGGGAAGATAATATTAAACAGATTTTATTTATTTCTCCAAATAGTGGTATTTACTTTATAAAGGTCTCTTGTAAACACAAAAATGGCTGTAAGAATCATTTCATACATTAACTAACAATAAAATTCTGTTTTAATGAAAAGTTAATTTAAGCTAAAAGCTCTGTATGTTTAACAGTTTATGGAGACCTTATTTGTAAGGTCAGAAAATAATTGAATCCAAATTGTCTTTATAATAATCATGACCATTTGTCTTGAACATAAATAGTTTGAAGTTGTGTTTTAAAATTTCTAGAGTAATCTCTCCCTTTTACTAACAACACATAATCACAATATAAAAGTGTCTTGCAGAGAAATAAAAATTCTTTATTATGCACACAGCAAAAGTTTTTTGATGTTAGAGGAAATGTGCAAATGATTATTTAAATAGAAAATCACTTGTATAGACCTGATGATAGGATGTGCTGGTTAGTCATTGCTGTTAATAAATTTTTCCCAAGAACTGCAATTTGTACCTCTTCTATTGATGGTATTTCAAAATCTTTGAATTTAAGACGGGTTGATATTTTTATTTTAACTTGGGGGCTTTTGAGTGATGCCAACCTAAAACATCTCACTTAAGTAGTGTCATTTAATACAACAGTATAATGTTTCATTAGTGTATGTTTATCAGTACCCTTTCTTAGAATTATCATGATACCAATATCTTATCTTTTTGCTGAAAGGCTTTTTAAATCTGAGCTTGGGGCAGCTTTAGCTTGTATCAAATTTACAGTGACTTGGCGTCTGGGGACAATCTTAGGACATGGAGACAGTTGGATCTACACAGTGATAACTTTCTGTGATAAGGTCAACCTGCACTTTTAAGGATTATTTCATTGCTTTGTTGCTTTGGATACTACCTATCAATGTTTTTTCAGTCATACAAAATAAACATTTCTACTGTACCAGCACCACCTTGATGAGATGTGCCAAGTTTATTCTTTGAGGAGAATCTTCAGCATTGTAACCAACATATTCATCATCTTCTGTTGAAATCCATTTAAGGAATTTTAATATTTAAGAAGAATATGTAGTTTTTAAAAACACAACATGCTCATTTTCCTTTATAGTAGCTAACTAATTCTTTCTGGGTATTCTTGTGTTTTTTAAAAATATTTTATTTTAAAGTAAGATACATGATTTAGGAGATAGAATGATTTAAAACAAGCACACTTGGTTAGCAGATTGTGAGGGGTTAGGAGTTGTGGAGAGTGCAGTTTGGGGAAAGGGAATTGCTAAAGAATTGCACCTCAATAACAAGGAACACTGTAAAACATATTGAACATCATCAGAAATATTCATGATATAAGATTAAGTGAAAGATGAACACAGAATATATATAATAAAATCACAGGTTAAAAAATTGGACAAAATAAACTAGAATAAAAATTGTACCAAAAAAAAATCCTGGAGTATTAACAATCATGATCTCTGGGTTATGGGATTAAGGGTGATTTTTATTTTCTCCTTGACCCTCCACCTCATTTCCATTAGGTATAGTGGTTAAAAGATAGCTTAACGTTAAGTTTTAGCTCTATCACTTACTTGGATAAGTTAAATATCCTCTTCAATCCTTGTATGTAAAATGGAGGAAGTGATATCTACCTTATAGGTGCTGCCTCAGTAAGATACACTTAGAAATGCTTATCATATAATTAAGTGCACAATAAATGCTACTTAATTTTATTGCATATTTCACCAAAACAGATTATTACATTTGCAAAATATTTACCATTTTAAGACATCCTCATATACAAAGAATATTTTTAATCTAGGTGATATTTAAAGGACAAATATAACCACTTTAATTCAGGAAAAGTGTATGTATTTTTAAATTATTCTAAGCCAATCCTAGAAATATCAATTTTTATACTATTTCAGAAGAATGTATGTTTGGAGTAAGGAGGACATGTGTGCTCCTTAGTAGGTATTATAAAAAGTAAAAATTACTATCTAAAATTTCCCATTTTTTATTATATTGTAAAGCCAAATCTATAAAATGTACAAAGTAGCTATAGAAATGTATAGGTAAGGGCGCCTGGGTGGCTCAGTGGATTAAGACTCTGCCTTTGGCTCAGGTCATGATCCCAGGGTCCTGGGATTGAGTCCCCCATCAGGCTCTCTGCTCAGCAGAGAGCCTGCTTCCTCCTCTCTGCCTGCCTCTCTGCCTACTTGTGATCTTTGTCTGTCAAATAAATAAATAAAATCTTTAAAATAAATGTATAGGTATACAAATACTTTCAAATATCCAAAACTTTAAAAAATCTCTACTTAGATATGAAAAACAATAATCTATGTGCATGTAAATCATAAATAATTTACAAAACTAGCCATAACTTATTTATGGTCTACCCTGAGTACTTCTCAGGATAATAATATAAAGGATATATTCTGGTAATCTAGCTGAAGGGCCAGAATTTTAGTTTCTGTTTGAATTAATAATTTGAAAAGAGAAGTTGAAGGGATTAGACTGTAGCTTTCAAACTGTAAACACAGAATTTAGCGGTTCGTTATTTTTACAGTAGACCTAGCTATTCCGCCACCCAGAGTAGATAAGCTCAAATGTGACTGAGGGATAAGATATGAAATTTAAGTTCTCCTGGCCTTTATTTAAGCAAAATAAATAGTAATAATAAATAATAAACTTGCTCATTTATCTCTTTAAAAATAAAAAAAATAAATGAGCAAAATAAAATGGAGTCACTTATGTCAAGGGGTTTTAAAATAAAGCTGGGAGGCCATTAAGGAGGTGGGCCTTATGCACCTCCTCCCCAAATACAACAGTGAATTTTCGAACTGGGCCAAAGTGCAAATATTCCAAAGATACTGCAGGAACATCTGCGACATACTACAGTAACATATTTTAGTATGTTTAGTGATAGCCTTAGCAACCAATTATGCTTAGCCAAGATTATTTTTCTGCCATCAACACCAATCAAAATTCTTTGTAAACAATGTACATAAGCATTCTCTTTTGTCATTAAAAACCTCTGATTTTTGTTCCTTAGTGGGACACAATTTACCTGAATTTGTGTTATCTGAATTGCAATTCTGATACCCCAAATAAATGTTTTTGTTTTATTCAGTTCTTCCTCTTTTATTGGCTGACTGAGACCTCAAAGAATTAGAACCAGAAATGACCATAGTTGGCATCCAATCATCCATATCACTCCTGCCATCCATCATCCATTCATCTATTTATTTTTTCCTAAATATTAGTTAAGTCTTCTTAATGTGGCATGGATTGTACTAATGTGACATCCCTTTTTAAAATAAAAAGGTTAAAAAAAAAACCATAAAGGGGAGCAAAAAAGACAAGTTCCTGACCTCAGGGGACTTACCATCTCTTGAAGGAACCATACAATAAGCAAGTGGAGAAAATGAAAAGTAAATGCTATAAAAGAAATTCAAAGGTAACATGAAAAGAGAGTAACCATTTATTGGGTGTGGGCAAAAAGGCAAGTGAAGATATGGTAATCTGGGAATCCTCTCTGAATTGTGACCTGAAGGAGAAGAAAGCCAGCCAGAAAAGGCTGGGGGAAGAACCCTTCAAAAAGGGAAAATCAGAAGGGCTTGGAGAGCAATCATGGTGTATTATTAAGTGAAACAGGAATGCTAAACCGATTTATACATATAAGAGGACATGATAAAAAAATGTATTGGATTGACATGTGTCAACATGAATAAATCTCAAAAAACATACTGAATGGATAAAGGAAGATGCAAAATTATGCTTCTCATGATACAATTTATGTAACTGTTCAAAGCACGATAAAATGTATGTATTTTTGTGTATGTACATATATAAGAGGGCAACATATATATTTGATAAAGATATATACTAATTTCAGGATTTTGTTTACTTCTGAAAGAGGGAAGAAATTGAAAGTAGGATTTTAAAATGTTTGTTTCTTTAAAAGAAAAAAACTGAAGGAAAAATAAGTCAAAGAATGATTATATAAGTGTTGGACTTTCTACATTTTTCTATATATTGGTAAAGTTTGAGGATTAGGAAGTTTAAATAAAAAACTACAATACAAATGGTATGAACTTGATTTTTTGGTCCACTTTATATTATTGTATTTTAATTTGACTACAATTAACATATAGTATTATATTAGTTTCAGGTGTAAAATACAGATGACTCAAAATTCCATATAACTCCTGGTCCTCATCACAAGTGTTGTCTTTACCTATTTCACCCACTCCCTCCCCTCTCCCCCTCTGATAATCATCAGCTTTTTCTATATAGTTAAGGGTCTATTTCTTGGCTTGTCTCTTTTTTTTTTTTTTTTGTCTTTGCTCATTTGTTTTGTTCACATATGACATCATATGGTATTTCTTACTGATTGACTTATTTCACTTAGCATTATACTCTAACTCCATCCCTATTGTTGCAAATGACAGGATTCCATTATTTTTTAAGGCTGCATAATATTCCATAGCATATATATACCACATCTTCTTTATCCATTCATCTATTGATAGACACTTGGGTTGCTTCTATAATTGGGCTATTGTAAATAATGCTGCTATAAAAACAGGGGTGCATGTATCCCTTTGAATTAGTGTTTTTGTCTTTTTTAGTTAAATTAGTATGATTACTGGATCATAGGGTAGTTTTATTTTTAACTTTTTGAGGATGCTTCATACTGTTTTCCACAGTGGCTGCACCAGTTTTCATTCTTCCTACAACATTGCAAGAGGGTTCCATTTTATGAACCTAATATTAAAACTAAATCCAAATACTGAGAGTATGATCCTGATATCAAAAACTGAAAGAAATATCCTCAAATGTTAATAAACACATCTCTGTGTTGTGGGATTTGTGAGCAACTTTTGTTTTTGTCATTCTTTGTTCCAAAGAGCAATATATTGTGTGGATTAAGAATGTAGGAAAAGAGACTGACCATGAGCAAAGTGGGTAGTTTTGGAGGTATATTGTGGTGGAAGTTTATTCTGTTCTTTTGATTATTGGAACAATGTCTTATAACCTTTTGCTGTAGATGTTCCAGAGTCTGTTTTTTTTAAAGATTTTTATTCATTTTTTGTTTTTCAAACAGCTTTACCAAGGTATAATTGATATAAACTGCATATATTTAAAGTGTACAGCTTGATACATTTTGACATATGTACAGTCCCATGAAATCACCAGATTCATCTCATGAACATATATGTGAGCCCCAAATGTTTCCTTATCTTCTTTTGTCATTCCTCTCTCCCTTTTACCTCTCACCTTCTGCAACCACTGATCATTGTGTTGACTTATATATCAATGAAACCAGAGTATGTACTCTATTTTGGTCTTGATTCTTTTACTTAGCATTATTATTATTATTTTTAAATTTTTATTTATTTATTTGTCAGAGAGAGTGAGCACAGGCAGACAGAGAGGCAGGCAGAGGCAGAGAGAGAAACAGGCTCCCTGCCAGGCAAGGAGCCCGATGTGGGACTCGATCCCAGGACGCTGGGATCATGACCTGAGCCGAAGGCAGCTGCTTAGCCAACTGAGCCACCCAGGCATCCCTAGCATTATTATTTTGAGGTTCATCCATATCATTGGATGTATTAACTGCTCATTCCTTTTTGTTGATAAATAGTATTCCATTGTATGGATATACCACACTTTATTTATTTAACTGTTGATGGACATTTGGATTGTTTTCAGTTTTCACAATTATAAATAAAATTGCTATAAACATTTTTGTGTAAGTCTTTGAGAGGACATATTCTTTCTTTCCTCTTGGGTAAACACAATCTATTTTTAAATGTCTGAAGTAGAAGATCTATTCCCATGAGATTATTCTGTGACATTTGAGTTCCCATGGTTAAAATGCTTTCTGTTAGACCTAAATTAGACCTAAATTTCCATTTCCTCAAAGTGATACATTTAATTAAATTCATCCTCTCACCATTCACATTTATATTTGAAAAATATTTTTTGGCTATTATCATGTCGTTAGTCACCACTTTGTAAAACAGACTTCATATTCAGGATTCTTATTTTTTTTCTTGGATGAGTTAGTCCTTTTAGTTTTTTAATCTCATAGTTGTTCAGATTATCCTGTATAACTTACTCTAGTTCTAGGTGATTTATCAATCAATTGCAATGCTTATAAACATGAAAACTGAATGAAGAGAACAGTTTTTAATGCTTGTTTTAAACTTCACTCTTAATTCAACTTAACAAGCATTTATAAGTTAGTTTCAAGATGACTGACATTGGGAGTAGTAAAATGAATAAGGCAAAGTGACAAAGTGGTTAAAGCAAGAGCTTTTAATTTTGACAGCTCAGTTATTTCCAGGCTTTGAAGTCTTGGACAAGACAAGCAGCTTTATGTGTCTAAGCCTTCTTTCTTCATCTATAAGTGGATAAAAGACTAGTACCTCTTCTACCCAGTTGTTTTGAAGATTAAATCATATAGTATAGGTAAGATATTCAATATTTCTTCTTACATTTCACAAACTACTTCTCATCCCAAAATAAAATAGTCCAATCACCATGTTTTTGAAACTATAAACTAATCAAGGCCTTCACTGGAATTTCCCTCTAATCTACCAAGCCCAAAATGTCCTAAAGATGCAAGTATGGAGGCATCCTTACACTCATGTGTCTCTAAGTACTAAGGAGGTTTCTAAGGCTATAGATACAGTCATATTCACGATTCCTTTCAATGTTTATCGACTCACATCCCCCTCTATTTATATTAATTATTTTTTCTTGTTTTCAGTTTCTTGATACTAAGAGTAAGAACTTTGATGATAATAAAATAAGATGTCTTTGAAAGCCAACCATTTATTGATGAACACTTATTTATACAGTTGGAAGCTATTAGAATTTTAGTGAGTCACTAAATAAATCCCCTCTTTCCCAACCAATTGGGAAACACACTTAGAGCTAAGTGCAAGAGTCAGAAGAATGCAGGTCAAAACATTACTTGTTTTGTTATATTGACAAGGCTGATTTAAGTACAAAGGGGAATGGGCCTGTTAATAATCCTCTATCCCACGATTAAACTTAACCCCGTCAGACCCCAAGACTGGCAAGCTAGATAGTCACAGGATTCCCTTAATGGAGTAGACTTCCAAGTGCACAGATAGAGCAGTACAGTAAACACTCTCTCAGCCTCCTTCCAAGTCTCAGGAAGAAGGGGTGCCATGGTGCATGCTAAGATCTAAGGAGCATTTTTGAAACTTCCCATTCAGATATCTCATTTATTTCTCCTTCCCTGGGGTGGGAAAGACAATGTTCATCTAGGTAGAGTCCTTCCACATGGACACAGAAGGAATATAGAATAATTGTCCCTCTGTCCCCGCAAAAAGAATTTCCTACAGTGTATGGAGCACGTTACCTTTCAGAGTCAGGGAATCATAAGTTCCTGTCATACCCATGCACGAATCCATGTCCTTCCGTCTTACGTCTCTTGGAGTCAGGGTCCTATTTTTTTCTCCCATTCCCTCAGCTCTAGGTAGAGTACTTACTCAACACCACAGAGTGTAGAGTGACTTTAAAGTGATTTTATTCTTGAATAAAGAGGATATGGCAAAGAACAGAGAGAGAGGAATTTGTCCTTGATTGTCCCGCCAGGGGGGAAATGGCTAATCTTAACAAAACATTCCCCCGCTTTCAAGGCTTTCCCTCGGCATTGGGCATTGGCGGGGACCTCTCGCTTACTTCTACATACATTGAGAACTTCCAAGAAAGAGCATGTTTCTTTTCCCTCTACATGTGAAGATAGCACTTCTGTTTCACAGAACTCTTTTAAAAAGGAGACGAAAAGATAAAAGGTTTAAAACCCGCCAATTTCAATGTTTGAAGCTTTGACACAGTTTGCTCTGCTGAAGTAGTTGATATCAATGGATTGCAAGTCAGCTTCATTCTGGAGAAAGGAAGCTTGTCAAGAAATTGCTTCTCTGTTGAGCCTTCTGACTTCAGCTTTATCTTAATCATGTTCCAGCACTGATACTCTACAAGAAGTTTTTAATCCTAAAAAGTGCTTTAAAAAGAAACAGGAAAAGAATCAGTGTTTTGATAGAGTGTTATTTGTAATTTTCCCTTGTGAAGCTATGATCTTAAGTTTGGAGATTTGGGAATATCTATCATGCAAGAATAGTATGTGGATTATTTCTATCCTCTGAGGATCAAATGAGAAAAATATAAATATTACTGCGATACATCATTTTGTATCAAATTAAAGTGTAGGAGTATAGAGAAGAAGCTAAATTTCAATACTTACAATTACTTAGAATCTATATTACGTGCCATACTATATACTACATGTTATATCTATATACATATTAGCGAGAAACCTAATCATTATGACTTGAAATGTAGTTTTTTCCCTCCAATTTTTGCATAGTTATTGAAATGATAGAGTTTTATTTCTGCTAGTTTCTTGACTCTTACTCAAGAAAGCAATGTGATTTTCATTTTTATGATAACCACCATTAGAATCAAACAAGTGCTACCTTTTTTTCCCAAAAGAAATGCCATCCTTTATCCTGCTTGGTTCTCTCTCTCTCTCTCTCTCTGTCTCTCTCTCTCTCTCTCTCTCACACACACACACACACATACACACACACACATACACACACAACATAAAAAATATATAGGTAAGTTTATGCTGTGAGTATAAAATGGCTATTATCTTATTTATATCCATTAAAGTTTCCCCATTTTGTTTCTGTGGTAAATAGTCTATCTTGGCTCATGACTCTTTTACAAAGAAGCTCTGCACTATGTCTCTTAATGTCACATGTTTTTACTAAGGAAGAAAAATCACAACTTGATATATGGTGTTAGTTCACTCATCAATTAAATAAGCTTCATCTACAATGCTTCAGTAAGTTCTAATTGCTCATTTATAAACAATCTTTGGCAAAAGCAACATTTCAGATGACAGGCATTAATGACTTACTAGGAGTAGAGAAAAAGTATTCTGATCTTTTTCACGATTCAAAAGCAAACAAATCTCAGGTTTTTCCCAGAAAGAGAAATATGATCTGTTTTAATGTTTTCCTATACTCACTAATTGTTTTAACTACAGGAAAACATAGATTTGGAGAATTCAGAATCACTTATGTCATGGGTACTTCTCCAGGCCAATTAAGCCTAAAATTTAGTTAGGATACAAAATAATCAGAAGTCTATGGTGTGGTGGCATCCCATCTTCTCTGGGGTCTTATTTGCTTCTAGCTAATAGATGATCCTAATTAATCTTGGTTCCCAGCTTATACCCAGAGACACTACATGCCACAATCCAACATCGTCTTAAATTGTGTAGCTGTTAGAGAGATCCCCTCACAGCTGGGAGGCTTCTTTATTTCTGCCACTGGCATTCTGGCTCTTGCCTGTCTCCCCTTCCACCCCGACCCCACCATGGAAAGGTATATAATGCACTTCTGGACAAGGACATAAAACTCTAAAGAGTTTTATTTGGAGTTTGATATTGATTTTAAGATCTCGCAACTATGTTAAATGAGGAGAGATGAGTCACTTGTTAACAGGCACATCCCAGCCCCATGTAAAGTCACCATAATTGGCTGCTATTTGCTGTCCCCAAAGAGGCAGACTGGATGGGAACAAGACATTTTTGTGAGACTTTAAAATTGCTAGATTTCTGACAAGGTGGAGATATTTTTTTGGTCATTAACCCTGGATCTAGGTCACTATTTAGTGAAAATGTTACATGGGCAAACAGGAAACAATTTTCTAATTTACTTTTCAGCTGGTACAATGGGTGCCTAAAGAGACTAACCTGACAAATGGTAAATCTTACTGGTTTGTGTCATGAGAAAAGAAGTTTATTATGATGTCATGTAATAAGTTAACTGTGAATGCCCTTCATGAGGACATATGATAATGATTTTCTGTTAATTTTCCATTAATGTAAACTTCTCTAGTTAACTCATCTGTTTCTCAACTATGAACCCTTTTTAACATTGTTTCTACTATTGAAACCTCAGACTCAGTGAATAAGAGCTTCTTGTCATGCCAAAATATTTTCCGAGGTAAGCGACACTGTTGCAGTTCAGGTATATTGGTTACCTGAACTGTATTTCAGATACAGCTTTGAAAAAAAAAAAATCATCATTTTCCCCACTGTTTCATAGCCCATTTCTTTGAGACTTAATTGACATGCAACATTATACTAGTTTCAGGTATACAACATAATGGTCTGATAAGTGGATGTATTGCAAAATGATTGTCATGATAAAAGGTACCACAGTACTGTATCTGCCTCTGGGGCAGGCCAAAGGATGCAGCCAAGATACCCTCCTCATCTTTCATTTCGCCTGGCCAAACACAGGTTCCTTCTCTTCTTAGAGCATATAGAGGAATTCTCTGGAGAAGTTGACTTGCGGTGCTCAGATGAGAATGAGCAGCACCAGCAAGCAGATAGTCTACTTTCCTTCCTACCAGTGGTGGGATCCAGGAGTGTCCTGAAAACTGATGATTTTCCTCCCTCTTCTACCTGAATGAATACCTAGGGTTAAGGCTGTTGTTTTTATCCAAGCTTGCTATTTTTCTCTGAGGCAAGTAAAGTATTTACTCCAGCTAAGAGAAAAATTCTCTATTAGAGATGTCACGTGTTCTCTAAAGCAGAGCCACGTTTCCTAATGCACTTAAAAAATAGGAGCACTGTATTTCCAATACTACAATAGCAGTGGGGGTTGTTTGAAGACTGGAGATGCTGCCCCATGCTTAGAGTAGAAACTCCAGGAGCAGCTCAGATATTAACACAATATTCACAGCTCACAGAACTCACAACAGAGAAACAGAGAGATGGTAGTTGAACTGTGCTTATATGTTAGTTATTCTTGGACATATTCACTGAGCTGCAGAGAAATATTCTTTGGAGATGGACAATTGAAATTCCTGGATTGTTAAACAATTAAATTCAGGTATTATCATATGTTCGAAAGACAACTTGAAATATACACATAGTTTCATTACTTATGGTTGTTACAATTTCTTATTTATGTTAATACCATTAACTTTTCCAATCTTAATTTTGTTCAAAGTTTGTAGTTTATTGAGCACATTTCTCATTATCCTCATATTACTACTACTAATTAAAACAGACTGTTGCATGCTCATTATGCATGCACTCAATTGAATAGCTTATGTGCACCTTTATTTCATTCTCTCAATGACTTTATCAGGTAGTTACTGTTATAATTATTTTACAGATGTGGACTCTGCAGCACAAAGATGTTAAGCAATCATGACCACACAGCTATGAAGAGTAAGAACAAAAATTCAGGCCCAACTATATACTGACCAACTCCATATTTTGAGCTCTTAACCATTATAGTGTATCTGCATATTATGTACATAGTATGTGTGTAAAATTAATAGATTCAGTTAATCAACAAATCTGTTAATATGTACATATATGAATAATAACATTTCTAATTACCTTGATACCAGAATCTGCTTAATTGGTTTATGAACATTTACTACTCAGAAAATTTAAACAGCAATCATTGTCTTTTTTCTTTTAAAGATAAATTGAAACACTACCTTCTCTGAAAAAAATCATGATTTTGTAGGATTAAAAAACACACTAATTTTCATTCAATTTTTAGTCAGTTTTCTGCTACTAATAATAGAAAAAACATCATGCACACTGTTGAAGAAAAATACTCTTATTAAACTAATCTATGATGACTT
>RCUC01092056.1:0-13721 GCA_003697995.1 Taxidea taxus jeffersonii | reverse complement strand
GTGGGCTGCAGCTCAGACCTTGTCCTACACACCGACGCAGCGGAGTTCAGGAGGAGGCGCCCGCTGGAATTTTACTGAGATTATATAGGCAATTTTACACGCAAAAAGTACATAGTCACATAGTTACATGTGTAGGTGACCTTGAAAATGATTGGTGCCTGAGGTGACTTAAGCTGTGTTGTCTGAGGAGGGTTGGTCAGTTAGGAAAAACTGCTGACAGGGAGTTTTCCTTACTGGTTGTTTTTCTATCCTTTGTTAGCATATAGGGCAATAACCCCGATTGGCTCGCACTTGGTTCCTCATTTACATATGGAGAATCAACCTCTATTGGTTCATGTTCGATTCCCTATTTGCATATGTAGGAACCATTTCTATTGGCTCTTGTCCCATCCTTTATTTGCATATGTGGGAACCACTTTGGAATGTCTTCAGCTTAATGTAAACAGCAAAAGGGCTGCCACCTTGAATGGAGTCACTTTGGCCCTTCAACATCATACATTAACTACACTTTGGGTAGAAAAAAAGAAGCTGGCACGACAGCTACTGGCTCTGACACCAAGCCAAATGCATGTCTCGTGCTCTGCCTCTGTAAGCATAGGTTCCAAACCAGTCTTGTGGTAGTACATCTGACTGGTGGAACTTGGCCCCTTCTGGAGCTCTGCCTGCTAAGGTGTGTGGAGGGTGTCATTTTTAGCTCCTCAGCCTTGATGTACTTGGAGACAGGAATGGAGGTTGAAGAGCCAGTTAATGGATCCACCATGGGCTCTCTCAGGCATCACGGGGGAAAGGTGCCCTTGCTAGTCTGCATGAAACTGGTGGGCTCTGGGCTTGGGAACTTGCAAAGGGCTGAATGTGTCTCTTCTGATCTCTCTGTCACAAATACAAAGTTTTACCCTTCTTTGAACATAAATGTGTTTGTGAAAATCTGTCCAAATGTATTTCTCTTTGCTAGTGACTTTCTGTGCTTGCTCCTAAGTCTGGAGAGATCTTAAGGGGTTAGAATAGCAGCATTGCAGAAACAGCCAAGGCAATCCCTTTGCAGAGAAGCACACGCATAGGTCTTCTGGTCTTCACTGAAAAAAATAACACAGGTGGAAAGAGCCCTGGAGTGTGTCAGGAGCCCTGGGTTCTAGTTCATCCTCTGCTGTACTTCCCCAGGGCCAGAGATGACTTTTCCCTCTGGGCCTCAGTGAGATGGAGACCAGGACAAGTGTTTCCCCTGCATGTTAAAGCCACACAGTCTTGTGAACAGATTCAGGTAACTGTATTAAATGAAACATAAGAGTGGCGGGGGGGAGGCACCTGGGTGGCTCAGTGGGTTAAAGCCTCTGCCTTTGGCTCAGGTCATGATCCCAGGGTCCTGTGATCCCTCCTCTGCTTAGCAGGGAGCCTGCTACCTCTTCTCTCTCTGCCTGCTTCTCTGCCTTCTTGTGATCTCTGTCAAATAAATAAATAAAATCTTAAAACAAAACAAAACCGAACATAAGAGTAGAATTGTTCTGGTCGAGTTGAGAGGAGCCCCATGTATGGAGGAGATCCCTGGCTCTATTGCTCCTTTCGGCTTCTTCAGGGCTTGAGGAAGTTCTGGGGAGCACAGTTTGAAAGCCATGGGACTGGCCACTTTTCAAGGTGACTTTCAGGCCTACGATATTGTCTCTGTGTCTTTTGCAGCTAAGATTCCAAAGGTCAGTTCTACCAGAGGCAGCAGCAGAAAACAACTGGCAACCAACCAATACACCAAATCCCCCATTAACCCCAAAACACCCAGTTCCACGTATGTGGCAAGGAGGAATTTGGTTTAGACTTCCAGGTATAGAAACCATAATTTTGTTTTCTTTTGTACATTGAGCTAAACCAGGCTGTTGGAGATGTGTACCCTCAGGCTGCTGGAGATGTGTTCCCTGTTTCTGTCTAGGAAATCCTATGAGCATTCCAGGCTTGCTGGGGCTAGAGAACCTGCCTCCACCATTCACACTGCTCTTTGACTTCACCATTCAGGGCTTAGAGATGCCCATTAGGAGCCTCACAGTCCATGCTTGGTGCACCATTACCCGAGAAGCTGCATCTCTCAGGGATTTGACTTTCTGGGAATACCGCAGCCAAATGCAATGTGAGTCTCTGCTCTTCCAGAAATCTCCAAATGCCCGGGATAAGCTAACCCATCCCTTCCCCTCAGTTACCCACCTCCTTCCTTCCTGCCTCTTTCTATCCCCACCCCAACTGAACTACCT
This sequence comes from Taxidea taxus jeffersonii, assembly GCA_003697995.1. Taxonomy (NCBI): domain Eukaryota; kingdom Metazoa; phylum Chordata; class Mammalia; order Carnivora; family Mustelidae; genus Taxidea; species Taxidea taxus. Next base: position 11,490 of record RCUC01092056.1, on the reverse strand, counting down.
GGTCTAATGAACCTGGATTTCTCAAATGAGGCAGGATACAGATTGACTTCAGGGTACCTGGAAACTTCAGTTTTGGACCCCCACTACAAAAGTCTTTCATGACCCTTTCAAGACCCCAGACCTTGGAGCATCATGATTTGTTCCATGTAAGAGAGGGGAGTGAGAATGAAGTGGCAGGATTTACACTTTCGTTCATCAAAATATTCATGAGAGAAAGTTGGACTAAAATATAAGGCTTCATGTGCTTAAAAATATTTGTAAAATAAAACAAAGTTTAATGAATAAAAGAAAAATCTCCTATAATTTCACCACCTGGAAATAACCTATTTGGTAATATTTTGGTATATTTCCCCTCAATTTTTGTTCTAAGGATATTTTTTCCATCATTAGATCATATTTTATATGCATTTTTGCAATATCTTCTCCATATTTTAAAAATGTTATATACATTTAGAGAAGTTAAACTTCTTTCACCATTTAACAATTATTGGGTTCTTATAATGTAAGCTCTGGGGTTTCAGTGGAGCACAGTAGCCCCCCACTGTTCTTACAGTGTTCTGAATCCAGGGGGCAGGGACTGTGGGAACTGCCATTCAGGTTGGGGAGGGTTCTCCCAAGTCAATGCCTCCTCTGAAGGGAATGCAAAATTTTGTGAGTGTGTATGAACATGTATAATTTTTTCTGAAGAGAAGACTCACAGTTCTCATTAAATTTTTATGACAACATGGATGGACCTAGAGGGTATTATGCTAACTGAAATAAGTCAGACAGAAACAGAAGAAAGCATATGGTTTCACTTATATGTGGAATCTAAAATAAACCAAACCAACCAAACCAACAAAAACAGAAACAGACTCATAAATACAGAGAACAACCTAGTGGTTGCCAGATGGATGGAAGGTGGGGAATGGGCAATTTAAATGGATGGGATTAGGAGGTACAAACTTCCAGTTGGGAAATCAGTAAGCCACAGGGATGAAAAGCACAGCATAGGGAATATAGTCTACATTGTAATAATGTATGGTGACAGGTGATGACTATGCCTATGGTGATGAGCACTGCATAATGTATAGAATTGTCAAATCATTATGTTGTATGCCTGAAGCCAATACAACACTGTATGTTGACTATATTTCAATAATAAAAATTAAACAATAATTTCAAAGGACCCTGTAAGGCCAAGGACTGCTGTCTGATGAGGCAGTGACACTGTGGTTTGGAATAGGTTGGCTTAAGGAGGGTGAAAAGGGGCACGCTGAGGTGGAGAATTTGAGAAAAGCCACAGAGAAGAACAAGTTGATGAGGGAGGTGGAATACCATACCTTTGCCCTGCATCCAGTGTGGAAAGGATAAAAAGTAAGTGAAGTAACAAGAGGATTTCAAGAAAATTCTAATTAACTGGAGGACTGGAAGGTGCTTGGATTACATCTGTGCTATTACTTATGCAAAGAGCATATTTTTGTCCTCTGGACATCTTCTGAGCCTCACGGCTCCTCCTGGGTACCAATACCATTTGCCCAGTGGGTGGTATGATTCAGTTTCACTAGAGACAGAGGTCCCCACTTTGGTGCCAGAGGATGCATCGGCAAAGAGTCTCATCAGAAACTGCAATTTCACTGCAGGCACCTGTCCGAACAAATGTATATTTTTCCCACAATGTCTTTGCGACTTTTCCAAATTGCTATCCTTTAGCCATGGACTGCATTTCTAGTTTGGAAGCTTGTTCTGGGCAATAGATCTAGTGTCTCTTCCAGTTCTCAGTGTCCCATGAAGTAGCATACACATAATCAAAGCAGCAGCCTCATTTTTCTTTTCAGTTTTATGATGCTTGCAGGTCACCTTTGATCAGCCAGGGCCTAGGAGTGAACTCCAGCTCTTCCTAGGGATCTGATGCCATTCTTTGAACATGTTGATAAATGCCCAGATTTAAAATGGGCTTTGGACAAAGATGCGCAGGAAATACTTAATTCAAACTGGGACTCAGGCATCAAATGTATTTACCCAGGCAACGTAATATGTTAATACCATGTTGCTAAACTTCTGGTATACATGGATGACATACTTATTCATGTCTATAAAGGAAAAAAAAAAGACCCGAATGAACTACTTTAAATTGATTGTTTACCTAAGCCTTGAAGAGGGAAGACAGTTGAGTGAAACCTCCATGAGCTTCTGGAATTGTCCATATAGATGCATTGAGGTGATGCAGGTCATACTGCCTTTTCACCAAGTCTACCTGCCTGAGGTGTTAGGAGGGCTGATGGAGAGATTTCTGCATGATGGGGAAGTCTCAGAAGCAGCCAAGCGGCTCAGATCATTAGTGCTGGAGCTTTGAACTGGTTCAAGATTAGCCTTAATTATTAACCTTCTTTAATATTTCAGAGTGTCTATAATAAAAGAAGCATGGTGCATGTAATTTATAGTTATGAAGTCAGGGATTGTTAGACCTAAAAAGGACTTAGATTATCGTCAGTGATGGGAGGTTCACAAGTTTTACATTCTCCAGGATGCCTGAGGGATGCCCCAGTTTCTCTTTCCATCAGTGCTCTTGAAGGCAATGATTCTTGTGGTTGAACAGTGGGAGTGCAAAAGGGGGAAGGGTTTGGATGCTTCAGAGCAACAAAAGCTTCCAATGTTGTCTTGAGTTTCAAAAATGCCTCATTTAGGGGATCCCAAATTAATGAAATTCATCCAGAATAAATTCATTATTTATTTTGTTTATTTATGTTTCTTACTATACAAATAAGCAAGATATCTTTGATATCTTCACTATTAATCCCTTCCCTGAATTGCAAATTCATAGTGTATGTCTAACTGGCATCTCAAAAATATTTTGGCTGAAACAGGACTCTTGATTTATTCTCTCCACTCATTTCAGTGCTGGAGGCTGGGTGGGGGTGTCCATGTGCCAGGTGATGGTGAAATATTTGGTAACAGCCTATGCTGTTACCAAAAAATAAAAATAATAATAATTACCCAAAAAATTAAAACACCTAGTTTAAAGAGAAGAGTTTGTTAAGCAAAATGTTGATTATATGTATTGGTTGCTGTTGGCTGAAAGTAAAAAAAGAATAGAGTCGAAAAATCTGGGGACATGTACAGCTGGACAAGGCAACCGCTTCTCAATTCCAAATAGTAAAGTTAATGTTGGGGAATATTTGAGCAAAAAAGGCAATTAAAAGTCAGACTTGTAGCAGGACTGAACTGAGTGTTTGCTTATCACATCAGAGAGAGACAGAGAAAGAGAGAGACAAGCAGGGAGGGAGGGAGAGAGAGGATTCTCAACAGCTTAGGTGTGGCAATGGCATATGGAGTTGATGAGAATTATATTGGTAAGAAGCCGAGTATGTTTTTAGCTTTTTGAGAGAGACATATTGCCAAAGAAACAAAAGTCTGTACCAAAGTGTTTTGTAATGAGACTTAAACTGATCTTTGGACCTCCAATCTTCTGTAAAGAGGAGGTAGAATGAAGGGCTCAGCCCTGAAAGGACACATCCTCTAACACCCTCTCTATGAGAATGACATGAAAGGAGGGCCCTCCCCCAAGGGCAAAGACAAGGGCCCCCAGAAGCCCTGCCTGTGAAAGAAGTACATCTAATTAAGGATCTAATTTCCCTTCCTGGTTGGGGGTTCCACGTAAGTCTACCCAGCAGGATTTCAGAATCTCAATGGACCTGTGTGGCTATGTGTCTCTCATTCTCCCCCTTTCCTAGTGGGAGCATGTGTTTTGGTTGCCCCACCCATGTTCCTAGACTATGTGTGCAGTAGAAGAGGGTGGGCAGCTTTTATTTTGAGTGCATGGGTCTCAGATGAAGGGTAGCCATGTCTGGACTCAATGCACAGACAGCCCAGCATTATCACCTAGTATGGAGACCCCTGCAGGAGCCTGTACTTTGAACCCGGTGCCCTGGCTCTTATACATGCATGGTACATGGTCTACCCATGAGCTCTGAATAAATTATTGAAGGGCTGAGTAAACCATGAATTAATGATTGTGCTTATTGAAGCTTGCTCCAAGGCCCTGGGAACACAAAGATGAATAAGAGAGTCCATGCTCCCTTACAGTGCTACAGGAAGGACTTCCATCAGAGGAGAAAAGGGAGTAGACAAACTCTCAGAGCACAGATGGGAGGAGTGGGTCTGAGCAGGAGGTGTGGTGGGTGGGTACTGGTTTGCACTGTTCAGAGGAGGCAGCCCAGGGATCCTTAAGCATGGTTTTTGGGCTAAGCATGGCTCTCAGGCGCAACATCTTTCCTTCACTGCGGTACTGGCTTCTTCAAAAGGCCCCAGCAATAATCCAACAAGGGATGGGGGGAAGCTTCCCAGCCACAGATATGTGGCAGGTCGAGAGGTGGAACTGACTACTACAGGAGTGGGTAAGACCCTCAGTGATGCTCTTCAGGGCAAAGTTGTGACTCTGCCTTTGGTTTACAGAACCATTCTGCTGAGTTGTGTGAAACCCATTTATCCCATGGGATGACTCATCCAGAGTGGTACCTACTGGGTGATTCCCATACCAGCTGATTCACACTCACACAGACTCACAAACTGGATAACTCAGCATGGTGACTCACCCGGCTCTCTATTCAAAGAATTTGTATGATGTGGTATGCAGCACTGTCTTTTTTGGATTTAGTGATGGACATGGTGGCCACCACTGCCAAGCTGGGTGAGCTCACCTCTTAGTGCACCTAACCGCATCCTGGATGGTTTGGGGCATCCCATCTTATATCCCAAGACTTATATCCCAAGACCATTCAGTCTTGGTATGAACAACACACTGAGGAGTTTTGTGAAAAGCATTGTCTGGACCTAAAATATCTGCTTGAATCAAAACCCAGGCAAGGAAAAAATCCAGGTTGATGGTCCTAAGCCGCAGGCCTCCCCAGTCAGGTACAGAGTGTTCTCAGTACAAGGTTCCATGATGATTTATGAGAAAGAGGAGGCCAGGTCCCCTGGGAAGCTCCTGGGATGGAGAGCTACAACTGGGCCTTGAAGCCACAACATTTTTTCCTCCTGGGAACTCATTTCATCTCTCCTACACATGACCCTACCTATTCTGTTCTGTGGATACCTGCCCCCTGGGTGTCAGAAAAGTCCCCTCACACAGTCCTGTAGGCTCAGCCTCAATAAGTCCCCATTCTCCAGAAACCCTCAGATCAGACAGTACTGGGCTGAGCTGTGTAGTCAGACAGGCCTGGGTTTGTGGGCCTGAACATCTTTCATCCAGCTAGGCAGAGGACCTGTGAAGTCACAGGCCCTCTGGTCCTTATTTTCCTCATCTGTAAATTATAAGGTTGTGAATGTGGAATGGATACTCAGTAAATGCCTTGGGGAAGAGGAACATAAGAAGGAAGTAAAGGCCCTATTCTAGGAATCAGAGGGTGTGGGCCTTGAGCCTAGTTTGTCACCAGTGCCCTAAAACCCTGGGCCAAGTGGATGTGTACATGAGGGGTATTGAACTGGAGTACCAGGATCCTCTGGAACTCTGATGCTTTGTGATTTTGGGGGTTGCTGTTTCCAAACCACAGCCCTTGTCCTCCAGCCCGGGTCTCCAGCATCTTCAGGCTCTGATGAGGACCCTGAAAGGCAGATGGCAGATGCCAGCAGGACTGCCTCCTCTGAGACACCATGAAGAAGGTGGTCTTGTGGTCTTGGCTCCTTCCTCTCTCTCAGGGCTTGGTAGAGACACTGGTCCCTAGCAGGCTCAGTGAACATTCTCTGGTGAGTGAGTGGCCTTGGTCTAGCGGCTATATTCCCAACTCCCTGAAAGCTCACCAGAAATTAGAGAATGGGCACCTCTAAAACTTTCTAGAAAGGACTTCACCCTCTGCTTGCACTCTGCAAAACTTGAAATAATAAATTCCTTAAATTTATCGTCTATGACTAGGAGCTCCGAGAGCTCAGGTAGGCACCTGCAGAGGTTCAAAGATTCACTCATTTGCAGAGGCTGCCAAGCTCATCTGTATGGGGGTTGTGCCATGAGCGAGGTGTTCACAGTCTCGAAGGAAAGAGAGGCCTCTCCACAGGTGGGAGAATAAGATGGGGAGATCTGGGCTCTGGACACAGGTGGTGGGCCTCTGCATGTAGGCATCCTGGGGATGTAACAGTTGAGCTTGAGTTACAAAGTTCTCAAAAGGATTAGCCTGGAGATGGCAAAGGAGGAGAAGAGGTGGAGAAGAGGGACTTGGCAAAGGAATGGAGGTGTGTTTGAACATGGGGCTGCTGAATCTGAATGCAGCTGTATATACCATGTGTGTACATGGATGTAGGTGAGTCTCTGTGTGTATGCACGTGTATGTGTGTGAAAGAAAGCTTGGAGAGCGAGGAGTAGAAGCTGGCAAGGGAGGCGCTCCAGCCTTGGAGAGGAGCTAGGGCTGGTTTGCAGAACCATGTCTGTCTTATTTTTGGATGTGTTTGCTGTGCCCTGCAGGCTCAGTGACCTCTGTTAGACAGATGAAAGGGAGCACTGGGTGTTTCCCAGATGGTGGGCAGTCATAGAGGACCTCTCTCGTGGCTGCAGTCAGGTACATGAAAACAGCCCCCCATTTTCCCAGAAGCCACTTTCCCTCAGCTCATGGCTTGGCACATCCACAAGCCCTCCCAGGTACTGGGAAGAGAAATCAGGGTTTTATTAAAGATTTACCTTCCTTCTAGGCTCTGGCTGCTACCTGAACAAGGACAGGGTGGTGGGAGGTCAGACTCACAGAGTATAGACAATGAGGGGGGCAGGTGAAGTATCTATCTAGGCAGAACTTTTTAATTTGCAACTGACAGAAACCCACTCACATTGTCTTAACAAAAAGAAATGAGCTAGATCCCAGAACTGGAAGTCCAGGGAAAGATGGCGCAGGTATGGCCAGGTCCAAGGTTCAGAAGATGTCCCCGGGAGACTGTCCACACTTGGAAGCTTAGCCTTGCTCTGGGAATACTTTTCTCTGGTAGGTGGCAAAGATGGGATCCTAGCCCCAGGCCTAATGAGTCCTTAGCACCTGTGACTTCTCCACCCCATCCTCCACAGGGACCCAGAAGGTTGTCTGGCCACTTGTCAGTCCTGCCCCAGTCAAGATCACTCTGACTGGCCAGTCTGGGTCACATGGCTGCTTGGCACTGGGAAGGCAGCTGGAGAAGGAGCAGTGTCCAGGGGCGGGGAGAGGTGAGCTGTCAGGCAAACAGAAACAGTAGGTGGGCTTCACATTCTGGGATAGGCACCTTACAGTTACAGTCACCACTCAGAAAAGGGAACAGGTGACTTGGAGACATTTCCATGTGTTCAAGACTTGGGAAACATTTGTTTAAAGGCAAACAGAGAAACTTCATCAAGTAGAGGTGTCCTATCTAGTAATGCTCAGGAAGAGGAGGAATGTGTGACTTGGGGGCCGAAGGGAAAGAGTTGAAAAAGAAATTTCAGATTTTCCAAAAACATCCATAAGTGAACTCTGCATTAAAACACACCATACAACCCTGAGAAATGTCCCCAAGGCCCAGCAGTCCCCAGACCAAAACTGAAAACTCTCCACCCTAGAACTGTGATTTCCAGCACCTAACGTGGAGTGCGGAATGTGAGCTTGCCATTTTGCAAATCATTTCCTCCATCATTTTGTTTTTCCACAGTGACACATGGAATTGCCCTCCTGATGTAATATCTATCATATGGTGGCTGGTTTCCTTCCATCTTTTTAAAATAATGTATTTCCACTTAGCTTGTGCTGTCTTGGGGGATTAATTAGTAACTGCACAACTTACATGAGGTTTAGGTGGCCAGTGCCTCTTGACAGACGGCAGCTGGAGAAAAATGGGAAATGATGGCAGAGACAGTAATTATGATTTTCTGGATGTGAGAAGTTTATGAAATACCTCCAGGGTTGAAGCTCCCACGTTAAGTTCTTGGTGCTCCTAAGCCCTGTGGCTGGGCAGCAGCCATTCAACTCTGCTTGGAAATGGCATTTCCCATTACATAGAAGACAAGAAAGAAAAAAAAAAAAGAAAAGAAACTTGATTTATATGCAAGACTCCTGCTCCATAATTATGGTCTAGAATTAATTGAATACCCTGTAGCTTTTTGTACTGTATATGCTAATGATAACCAAAAATGGATTCTCTTCCATATTTCTTTATTAACTTATCTTAAAGTGATATATTGTGAATAACAGCCTCCTGTACTGCTGGACTAGGCAACTTTATAATCTGCAATTCAAGCTGTTTATTCTATTCAATTTGTTTAGGTAATTTATTTTTCTAGGAAGGAAAAAAAAGACCTAAATTATAGGAACTAACAGTCCCTGTTGCTGGAAAGTGCTGGGGGCTGGGAGTGAATAAATATTCCTGAAATGAGATGATCGTGACCTTGCATGGGGGGCTCGGTGAGTGGTCATGCTAGTTTTATTTTATGGACCATATTGAATTAATTTAATTATGGAATATCAGTGCTCTGCCTGATAATTAGCACTGCAGAGATTTCTCTGAGTGCCAGCTCCAGGGATGGGCAGGGCTGCGTGGGCTGCCTTGCCGAAGTGGATGCTGATCCTAGAGCAGGAGGTCAGTTGGTCAGCCCTCCTGAGATGACAGTCTGGGGGTTCTCACCTTGTTCTCAAACCGGTCCAGACCCTCTCTTCCTTTGAGATACACGCAGGGGTTGAGCAGAGGGAGTTAATATGGTGTCGTCTTTCTTGCCATATTATAATTTGTGGTTTTATTACATAATCTAATCATTAGTTGAGCCCAGCTCATCAGGGATCTCAGCACTTTACCTCTAAATTAGAGAGAACTGCCTGAACCACAGCAGGCTTTTGCCATGGGGCAGGCCTTATAAAAGCAGGACAGAAAAGACTTTTCCTGCAGGTTCTGGTCACATCCCACACTGGGAAATCCCTGATTCTTGCACAGCAGAGGGAGTGAGGGGCGAGGCTCTGGCCAGCAAATGCTCCTCTGTCACCACAGTGACCATCTTGAAACTTCTGCAGCCCTGTACCTCCTGCTTCTTTTTGTTACTCCCCTATCTCAGCTGAGATTGACCTCTTATTTCACTGAGTAATTGGAAGATTTTATCTAAGTTAACACATTGACCTGTGTCCTGCTCTGGCCCTACCCTACCTCTTCCTTCACTTCTTCCCTACCCCTCTCCTTTCCTTCCTTCCTTCCTTCCTTCTTCCCTTCCTTCCTTCCTTCCTCCTCAGTGGGGCTGCCCCACTGCTCAGAGACAATCCCTCTACATTGTTCTGGGTTCTAGCCCTTCCTGCCTCCTTGGGGATTTTACTTCATTGGCCATCCCTTCTCCATTCTGTATAATTAGATTAGACCTCTCTGTGTTGGTTCCTTCCTGATGGCATTTAAATCTTCTCAAGTTCATTAATATTAAGAAATTATTTCTCTGGCTGGCTTATTTCCCTTAGCATGATATTCTCTAGCTGCATCTATGTCATTGCAAGCATCAAGATTTCTTTCTTTTTGATGGCTGAGTAATATTCCATTGTTGTTTCTTTATCTGTTCATCTATCAATGGACACTTGGGCTGCTCCCACAATTTGGCTATCGTAGATGATGCTGCCATAAACATTGGAGTGCATGTATCCCTTTGAATTAGTATTTTTGTATTCTCTGGGTAAACACCTAATAGGGCAATTGCTGGATTGTGGGATAATTTTATTTTTAACTTTAAGAAACAAAACAAATGAGAAAAGTGGGGAAAAAGAGACAGAAATGAGAAATGGACTCTTCACTGTAGAGAACAAACCAAAGGTTACCAGAGGGGAAGTGGGTGGGGGGATGGGGGAAAGGGGTGATGGGGATTGAGGAGGGCACATGTCATAGTGAGCACCAGGTGATGTATGCAAGTGCTGAATCACTATACTGAACACCTGAAACTAATATTGAACTGTATGATAACTATAACAGAATTTAAATAGAAATTCTACTTTGACTCATCTTTCTCCAGCTACTGCCTTCTGGCCTCTGTTTCAGAGCTCTGATATTTCTTTGCTTCTCTCATTGTTTATATCCTACCTCATGCTTCCACTAAAACTGCTGTGGCCAGTGTTCCTGTTCCCCATGGGCTCCTGATTGCTGGATGGACCATTCTCATTCCTCTTCTAATTGATGCCTTAGCCTTTGTCCCTTTTAGTGGGGAACATAGTGGTTAAAAGCTTGGGGTCACAACCTCTGTGCCCCTGAGTTTCCACATCTCTAAAAAAGGGATAATAATAGGATCCAAAAAAGTGCTTACAATATTATCTGCATTGCATAAGCACTTGGTAAGTGGTATGTGTTATGATTATTGCTGACTCCCTTCCAAAAGCTGCATGTGTGAATGCAGCTATCTACTGGACATATCTTGATGCCAATCTTAACCCATTAATCCTGAGCTCATCATCTTCTTCAGCATTCTCTCTCCCTGTGAATGGATCCATTGGATGGAAGTTTGTGCAAGTCAGAAGCCTAGGGTTGGCTTTGGCTATTGGTCTGCCTTTTCCTTTAATACCCAGAGCTCATCAATAACCAAATCTGCTTTAGAACTAACTAACTTCCTTCCTTTCTCTCCCCTTCCTCCCTTCTTCCTTCCCTCCCTTCTCTCTTTCCTTTCTTCCTCTCTTTCTTTCTAAGATTTACTTACTTATTTGAGGGGAGGGAGGACCAAAGGGAGTAGGAGAGAGAGTCCCAAGAAGACTCAGCACTGAGCATGGAGCCTGACATGAGGCGTGATCTCATGATCCTGAGATCATGACCTAAGCCTAAACCGAGTTGGACGCTTAACTGACTGCACCACCCAAGTACCCCTAGAAATTTCTTAACATTTGTCAACTCTTTCTACTTTTCTTCGTCTTCACTGCCAGTACCTGAAAGCATACTGCCAGAGTGTCCTGACCTGCCTATTGATTTTGATTTCTGGAGTAGCCTTCTGGAAAGATACCCATGTATGTGTCAGTGTGCTGCAGGAAATCTTGGGTGGCACCCACTGCTCCTGAGAGGAAACAGCATTCTCTGGAGGCTCTGCCAGGCTCCTTGTGACCTTCCATGCACTTCTTCTTCAGCCTCAGTCTTCACCATTTGTCCCTTATACCTGCTCTGGGCATACTCACATTGAACTATTTACAGTCACTTGAATAATGTGACTCAGACCTTGGGTGAAAAAAAACAGACTCAGTAGTGAATTATCTGAAGAATGTAGTATCAGAGATGGCACCTTTATTGGCTCTCTTTTAAGGAGACTTCCTAGAGATCCCACACACTACTTGCACACACTTATAGAACTCACTGATGAGCATACTTCTAGCTGTAAGAGAAGAAAGGAAGGGTGGCCATGGCCACTTTGGCCATTGACCACCATGGCCAGTTATGAGTCAGTCTTTAGTGAAGTTGAAGTGGTGTGGGTACTGGAGATGTCAGCATTGCAACCACATGTGCTGTGTCCCCTGCCAGACTTGCTTATATGATTGGAAAGGTGAGTGTGGGGTGCTCGTGGCCTGGTCTACAAGACCTGTTCAGGGGAATGGG
>RCUC01092037.1:0-50260 GCA_003697995.1 Taxidea taxus jeffersonii | reverse complement strand
ACATGGATGGAACTAGAGCGTATTATGCTTAGCGAAATAAGTCAACTGGAGAAAGACAACTACCACATGATCTCCCTGATATGAGGAAGTGGAGATGCAACGGGGGTGGGAGTTAAGGTGGTAGGAAAAGTAAAAATGAAAGAAGATGGGATCGGGAGGGAGAAAAACCAAAAGAGACACTTAATGTCATAAAACAAACTGAGGGGGGTGGGGGGAAGTGGGGTTGGGTGAGGGTGGTGGGGATACATCATATGTTTAAATAAAGCTTAAATTAAAAAATGTTATATTAAAACAAACAAACTGAGGGATGATGGAGGGAGGTGGGTGGGGGGCTGGGCTAGATGGGGGAGGGGCATTAAGGAGGGCACTTCTTGTGATGAGCCCTGGGTCTTGTATGTAAGTGATGGATTGCTGGGTTCTGCTCCCGAAACCATTGTTGTCCTGTATGTTAACTAACTAGAATTTGAATAAAAATTTGGAAGAAAAAATTTGCATATATATCTGTATATGTATATTTACATATATCTATATATAATACATATATTAAAAGTATAAAACCGTGTGTCCTAGAACCCAAAACTAGGAATGCAGTTGGACTCAAAAGAGAAAGAGACAAGAACTAGAACCAGGAGATGCAGTCTGGATTCTCCATATCTCTCATCTCTGTTCCTCTCTGTTTCATACTTCTAGCATATCTCTGTGGAAGGGCTTCTTCTCATTCTCTGATCCTCCTGGTATGTGGAACCGCCCGCAGCTCCTGAGCTAACTTGCTACAAGTCCAGCTACTCTCAGCCATGGTTCCCATCTCCTGGGAAGGGCTGACCCACCCAGCTTGGGACAGATACCTACTCGCGGTACCAGCTGATTGTGGCCAGGAGGGCAGGACGGTGTTGTTTAAAAATGCTCCTTAGTTTTTACCCAGAGGAGTTGAGAGGGCGTCCACACAAAAGTCTGCCCATGGATATTTATAGCAAGTTCACTCATGGTTTTCAAAACTGGGAAGCAACCGAGATGTTCTTCCGTAAGTTAATGGGCAAATAAACTGTGGTCCATCCAGGCGGTGGAATACTGCTTGGTGCTAAAAAGAAACGAGCCTCCAAGCCATGAAAAGACATGGAGGAAACGTAAACGCGTACGACTGAGCGAAAGGAGCCAGTCCGTGAAGGCTACGTACGGTTGACTCCAATTCTGTGATGTTCTGGAAAAGGTGAAAGGGTGGGAGACAGTAGAAGGATCGGTGGTTGCCAGGACTCTGGGGGAGAGAGGAATGAACAGGCAAGCACAGAGGACTTCAGATGAGTTCTAGGGAAATAAACTTACTGTGCGTGACATTATGATGCTGGAGACAAGTTTATAAATTTGCCCAAACCCATAGAACGACACCGAGAGTGAACTCTAGTGTAAATTATGGAATTTGGGTGATGATGTGTCAAAGCAGTTTGACTGTAACATATGCACCCCCCCGGCGAGGGATGTTGACGGTGGGGGGTCTGTGCACATGTGGAGGCAGCAGGTGTGTGGGAACTCTCTGTATCTTCCTCTCTATTTTACTGGGAACCTAAAACTGCTCTTCAAAAAGAGAAAAAGTCCAAAAACACACACACGCGACGTCCGCAATGCACATGCTGGGTACGGCTCAGGAGACTGTCGAAAATAAAATATGATTACTCATGGCCCAGGGGGCCCAACCCCTGACCAGCACCAAATACGAGATAGTCAGAGGTGCCCAAGGAAGCAGGAAGCAGAGTGTGCATCCGGGCACTTGTCGGAGAGCTCCAAAGAAATGCGACTGATTTTGAAAAAACTGTTTATGTCTCTGTGAGTTGGGGTAAGCTGTGTGATTTAGTAAGTCCCCCAAACATCTCCCTGGCTTGACACAGGTCTCATCTGTCTCACGGTCAGCGGAGACTGGGTGAGGGCCTGCCAGCCGGTCATTCAGAGGGCCCTGCCTGCCCCTGTGTCCCTGGGTCTTCCCTGACGAGCCGGCAGACGGGGAGAGAGGGCGTGAGGGAGGCAAGTTCTATCAATGGCCTTGATGGGAAGGTGTCACGTGCGTTCTGAGAACTGGCCTCATGACCCTGTCTACATGGGAGAGACCTCTGGGAGCCCTGGACACTTGGAGGAGCGGGCACCGTAAGGCAGCAGGTGCCAATGGGGGCTGAGCGTGGCGACTCTAGCTGCCTCGAGGTGACTCAGGGGCTGGCCCCCTTCCACTGGGGACGGCGCCCCGGCTGCCCCAGGCTGCAGGAAGGTGTGTGTGCTGTGGCGAGGGGCGGGACAAGCAGGGTCACAAGGCACATGTGGCTTGCAAGCCCTACTTGTGTACCCAGGGAACAGTATTCCACTGACAACAGAGTGAGGGGTTGCCCACAGCGTCTTCTACTAAGACAGATCTGGGAGACCTGTGTGCTGGCGAGGCCCCGGACCCTGCCAGTCAGCAAGCCCAGGTGGGCACTGATTGTGGCCAGCGTGTGGCTGCTCCTTGGGGGGTTTTCAGGGTGGGGGCTCTCTATACTGGGGAATCTGTGGGAGGCCGTGGCTAGTCCTTAGCCCCACAGGCCTATAAGGAACGGGTGCACACTGCACAGGTGTGGGCCCAGGAGTGTGGGGTGCCTAAGGATCTGGGCCCTCGCAAGGGTGTCAGGAGGGTCTCCTGTGGGAGAAGGTATAAACCAGCTCACAATCCCCGACCCACCCAGGATGCAGAGCTCCAGGGGAGCGCCCCCCTGGCCTGGGCCTGGCTGGGGGTGCGGGCGGGCAGACCTCCTGGTAGGAGATCCCTGGAGGAGACAAGAGCGTGTCTGGGGGGACGCAGCGATGTCTGAGCACTGGCAGCCAGTGTCACAGGCTGACCTGCCCGGGCTCTGACACACGGTTTCCTCCGAGTCCACCGCGGATGTGCCCTCTGCTCTGACAACAGGCCGGGGTCAGCTTCTTGGTTTGCTGTCCTTCAGGGACATTATTGAGACTACTGTCAGCTCTTGCTTCTGGGAGGGATTACTCGTCTCTTCCAGGAGCTCTTCCTTTTGTCTGATTGGTTCTCAGGGGACTTATTGGAATGGAAGGAAATGAAACTTTAATACAGAAATTGAGGGAGATTTGAAGCCCCTTTTGTGACACTCCAAACCTGTCCATTCTACTGAGGATAAAGAGGCTTTTCAGGCACTTGGTTCTGGCCACCCAGTGGCCCTCCAGGTCCCAGCTACTGTGGGGTGAAGGGAACAGGACCCTCATCTGTAGGGAAAATCAGGAGGAACTCATCAGATAAAGAGAGCTGATCAGATAAAGGCAGAATCTCTTTGCGTATATAGGGTAGATCCCAAAATGTTTTCCAAGGCCTTCTCTTCTCTACTGGGGAGCCCGATGGCTCTAGTTCCCACGCTAAGGAAGAGCCCGGAGGAGAGGGCTCTGTAACACGCCTGGTCCTGGCTGCAGGCAGGCCCTCTTCTGCCCAGCGGAGCCCCAGAGGCCGTCACGGAGGAGCTGACACCCCTGCTTCCCGGCGGCAGGGAAAGCACACAGCACGGGAGCAGACGCAGAGACTGAGTCTGCTTCGTTAGGGAGCAGAAACGCAGGCCTGCAGCAGGGGCTCAGCTTAGCCTGAGTCCAAGGCTGCCGCGCTTTAGACTTAAGTCCTGAGCTGGGCACACTGTGCCTTGCCTGACGCTTGCAAGTGCCAGTGTCCGAGCGCATGCAGTGAAAGTGGTATCATCTGATTGGCAGGGGCCGGCTCCCGTCCCCCAACCTCCTTCTGCCTCAGCCTCCCCTCCTTCCAGAGGCAGCCCCGTTGCCAACACACGTTTCCCTGGATCCGGTAGAAAACACTTGTGCGATTCTCCTTGGCAAAGAGCAACCCCGCTGGCTGGCTGTGGCAGAGGGTCACCAGACGGGCTTTATTGCAGATACTGGGAGAGGGGGCGTGCATGGCTTCCAGGTACCACGGAAGCATCCAGAATTACAGGACACTGCCCTGCTCCCGGAATAATGTGCTGTCACCAAGAAGCAGAAGGGCAGTGCGGTGCCAGCCGTGGTTACAATCACCCGAAGCATGAGAAACAGAGCTAAAAACCTCTAAGCTTTCCCCCAAGTTCCATGTAGTGGTCTGGTTCCTTTCATGCTCTCTACAGACACAGATGATGTCCAGCGATGGCCCATACTGGTCAGAGCACGGGGCTGGGGATCCCAGGCGGGAGGAGAAGAGGCAGCACAGGCCAGAGCCAGTGTGGAGGGTCCAAGGCGAGGAGAGGGGGACTGTGAGCTTGTCTTCCCCGGCAGAGGGCATTCAACAGCTCCTGTCTCCAGGCGATGATGGGAGTGCTTGGCTCTAGAGCAAGGCAGGGCACAGAGCCCAGATGCATGCTGGGGGCAAAGAGGGAGACAGGTATAGCCTGCAATCCGGGGCTCAGGCCAGACCAATCAGGGTCCATGAGAAGTGGGGGACACTTGGGACCTGTGGGCTTCTGGTCGACCATCAGGTAGGCCAGGCTACTGTTCTGCAAAGAAAAAAGGGTGTACAGTAAGGATGGGACATGTCAGAAAGGATGATCTCATTCAAGCTCAATGAGGCTAGGAAAGAATATTGGGCCCAGAATAGGAAAGAGAAGCCCTTCCAGACCCTCATCATCCACACGTCCCGCACAGATGTGAACCAAGTTGATGTCGGGTGCAGCCTTCCCAGGGCTCACTCAGCCAGTGGCCACGGTGTTCCTATATGTGAACACATCTCGCCCTCCCATGATCACAGAACTCTTCGCGGTCAGTGGGACCAGGGTCTTTCCATTTTACAGATGAAAACAATGAGGTCCTGAGCAGTTAAGTGGCTGTCTAAGTTAACAGAGCCTCAGAAAGGCAGCATTAGTGTTCAACCTGCAGCCTTCCGTGACTAAACCCCCTCTCCTGCACTAGCTGTTCATCCCGCCCTTGCTCAACCTCAGCTCTCGCCTGGCTCCGCTGCAGGGTGCTTAGACCAAACAGCCCTGCATTCCCACTCACCAAGCCGGGCTTCAGCCCCCAGGGTCTGAGCTTGCATTTGTTGGTCCAAGTTGGGGCAGAGCTTCCTCCTTCCATCCCCTGAAGAAGCCCACAGTCCCCCCACTGTCCAGAAAGACTGTCTCCTGGGCATTCCCAAAGAGCCCCTCCACCCCAGCCCCATTCCCACAGGTTCACATAAAATCCACGGAGAGACGTCAGGTAGAATGAGGCAGGACCATCTCCCATAGTTTAAACCCTGGGTGTGAGGGTTGGGGTCTTCTGGATGAATAGTCCCTGAGTTCAGAGTCAGGACTGGTCACTTTGGTTATGTCCTATCATTTCAAAGCAATTTTTTATGATTTTGGGAAATTGTTTATTTTCTCTAATTCTCACTTCTGTTCATGTTTTCATAAAAGGGTGTAGTTTCTAAAGCCTCTCTTGCCCTCACATCAGTAAGTCTGTGCTATGGGGCTCATTATTCGTTTCATCCTTATTTCTATTTATTGCTGAAATGCCTCACTAGTATCCCCTGAAGGATGCGTAGAGCAGCTGAGCACCGCGGCGGGGGCAGCCACCCTCCTCCCCCCACGACGTCCCCATGAACTCTGCTCCAGGACTTACCTGCACAGACCACAGCCACGTCCTCTGCATGGTTGCAGTTGTGTCGGCCCCAAAACCTGTGTGGACAGTCCTCCAGGGACCTCTCCTTCCCTGAGCAAGCCACGTCGTCCAGCCAGATGCGGCCGGCCCCAGGGCCAAATCTTCTCCGGAGTTTAGCAGGTGGAGAGAGGGATTGCCCACAGCCCAGCTGCCTGCATACCACTTGGTCCGCGGCTTCTCCCCAGCCGTCGTCACAGACGGTACCCCACTGGCCCTTGTGCAGCACCTCCAGCCTCCCGGCACAGCGGCCCTTTCCTCCTACCAGCTGCAGCTCAAAGGGATCTGCAGGTACAGGAGGGAGGGAGGTTGGAGGGAATCGGGGGGACAGACAGAGGAAAGGCTCTACATTGAAATCCCACCGGCACGCGAGACCCTCTCTGAGTTCCCGTGCCTATATCCGCTTCTCCCGGACTGACTGTGTGACCCAGGTCCCTTCCTTAACCAGGACTTTCCACTTCTCTGTCTAATTTATAAAACCCTAATATTAATGATGACTTTCTGATCGCTTTTAAAAATCTGAGAGCTCAACAATACATGGAGGGCGTGCTCTGTCCCCGTTACGCAGAGATCAGTGTGCTAATAGTTCACAGCAATCTAGGGCTTACTGCTGCCAAAACCATGTTCTTGGACGAAGGGAGGCACTTGTGTCAGCGTTTATAAAAGCACCAGCGGGCGCCTGCGTGGCTCAGTCGGTTAAGTGCCCGACTCTTGATTTCATCCGACTCCACGCTCCGAGTGGAGCCTCCTTGGGACTCTCTCTCCCCCTCCTCCCACTTGTGCTCTCTCTCTAAAATAAATAGATTAAAATCTTAAAACTAAATAAATAGATGAGAATTGGCGAGCAGCACAACTAAGTGACTCTGTCACTGTCCCTTGACGTGTGACTAGCTCTCTGCAGACGCTGGCTAGATGGAATCCAGTTTAGCCAAACACAGGAATGGATGTAGTGTCCAAACCTGTGGGCTTTACCTTCACATTCGACCCACATGTCGTCATCGTGGGTGCAGTTGCTCTTTTCCCAGACCCCAGCAGGGCACTCCTCAAGGCTGCTTTCTTTTCCTGAGCATGACGCCTTTCTCAGCCAGATGGGCCCTTGGCCCTGGGTGGCTTTGTTGCAGCATTTCCGGGTCAGCAGGGCCCGTCCACATCCCAGCTGTCGGCACACGACCTTGGTGGCTGCAAAGTTCCAGCTTGCTTTGCACACGGTGCCCCACTGCCCTTGGTGCTTCACCTCTACCCGGCCCTGGCAGCGCTTGGGGCCATCAACCAGCCGCACGTTCTCTGGGACTGTGGGAAAGGAAAGAGGAGGTGTCTGTTCAAGCAAGAACGTGGTCTCCCCAGAATAGAGCACCATGGGCACATGCCTCTGCTCTTGGTGTTTAGTACAATGTTCTAGAGCACTTGGCATTGTCCAGCAGAAGCTTGTTGAAAGGGTTGGATGAGTGAATCAACCGAATGAATGTCATTTTTCAGTTCCAGATGAATTAATTATTTCTGTAACATTTTTAGCTTTTCAAGCTATTTTCACATTTGTATTCTCATTTGTTCCTCATAAGAGGCAAGCAGATGGATTGCATAGATTTTTAAAAAATAAAATGCAATAGTGACATTCACAATGTGTCCAAGCCCCCAAACTTCCCGGTTCATTTTTAGCATTATCGCCCAAGTATCACGGATCAGTGCTCCCAAACCTTCAATCTCTCTAACAAGTAGGAATGAGATCTCAGCATCAGGCCCAACGATTTGTTGGCTGTGTCCCTGGTATAACAGTCTGCTTGGTGACAAAGAGAAGACAGGGACCAGCCCCTCAGGCAAATCACAGTCTAATGGGAAGTGCATGTGGAGAAGGGATTATTAATGCACAGAAGGCAAAGTGTTGTGTTGGTTTCCTAAAAGCATCTCTTGCCCACTCTTTCATTGGTGGAATCTTCGAGAGCTGGAAAAGCGTGCATTGTCCTTGGTTTTCTTAGGAGTGAAACCCAGGAAACATATCATACGTTGCCAGCTCTTTTCTTCCTCACATGTTCCCCTGAGCTCCTGACACAGGCTACGCTCTTCAACGAACACTTAGTGGTGGATGGGTCTGGGTGTGCCTGTGTGTGTATGTGTGTATGTGTGTGTGTGTGAAGGAGAGAAGCAGGCTCTCATGTAGTTGAAACTAAGCTGAATTCCTTCCCTCAAGCAAAGAGCAGGAATAATACTGACTCTGCAGGGCCCGCAGTTGAGAAGGAAGAGCTAGAAGGGTGAGGAGCTAGTTAGCCACCTGTGAAGTCCACAGGGAACGGTTAAGACAGGTGAGCGTGGCCCACAGGTTGGGTGGAACAGGGTTTGGGGCTACGGTACTCACACCCACATATAGCTCCTGCGTCCTCCTTGTGGCTGCAGTCGAAAAAATCTTCCCTTTCACACTGAGACAGGCTCTCTTCCATGCCATTGCATTTGAATTCTTGGACGAAGATTTTTTGATCTTCTTGTGTCACTGGCCCATAAGCAGTACCGCTGATTACCTTCTTGATCGCTCCACAACCCAGCTCCCGGCACACCACAGCTGCGTCCTTCTCATCCCAGCCGTCGTCACACACCGTGCCCCATTCGTCGGCCCGCTGTACCTCCACCCGCCCTTCACAGTGGTGGTCACCTCCTATGAGCCGCACTCTGGACAAAGACCCTCCAAAGGGATGGAAGCTTGGCTGGGCATCTGGAGGATGAGAGAGAACTCAGGCATCTCAGAACTCTTCCACCACTCCCAGAGGGTGTGGGATGTTGGGGGCTGAGAAAGGAGGGCTTGAAAGGGAAGGACCCCATCCCTAAGTTCTGATTCTGCTCCACTCCTAACTTACCCTGCCAAGAAACTCTGCTCCATGACACCTGGGTATATAATGCTCACACCGCTAAGCAGTGGGAGCCCCAGGTCAGAACACAAGTGTAGAGATATGATCTGTTGTGTTGTCTTTTCTTGACTCTGTCTCTCCCCATGGCAGCCAGACTGAGGCAGGCTCTCTAGATATAATTTGGGCTGAACAACCTCACTCTCTTTCTCTCCCAGTTTCCATGATCCCCCATTACCCATCCTTGCTGCTTCTCATGACATCTTCCCATGCCCAATAACCCAGCTCAGAGAATGCAGAGTGCAGTGGGTGAAGGAAGGGTCAGAGCCTTGACCAGTCAGACTCTTAGTCTAGAGGGTTCTCAGGCTTAGGGTAGAAGACAGCCTCCCCAGAGCCTCCAGATATGTTCTGAGGAATCCAGGACATGGTTCTGCTTCCCAACCATAACTCTGAGGGTGGAAAGGCTAATGGAAATCTTTTTCCTTCTTCCACCAAGACACAGACATAGACTGGAGATGGCTGTGGGAGAGCAGAAAAGAGCCTAGCAGGCAACACACTTTTGTTGAGTGTGTACATATACTACATTCCAGGTATTGGTTTATGAACTCAGAGCAGTGCTGCCCTCCAGGACATTACATTGAAGAGGCCTGGGGCAAACCCACAAGGACTCCAGCAGCCCCTGGGTGACAGCATGATACAGAGTTGCTGAATGGTCCATGCCTCCATGGAGTGGGGTAGTTGACATAGACAGGTCTAGGGCACATGGTGGGGCCACATGCGACTGCTGGTCTGTGGCCTACCCTACTTCAAGTGGAGTCACCTATGACCACATAGGGCATGTGGGTGACTCGGGCACCTGCACAAGGGGAACATGAATTTGGAGGACCAGATCTCCCACCATCTATCTTGCCTCAGCTCTGCACAAACTCCCTAGAACCTGAAATCAGCCCCAGAAGAAGCTTCTGAGTGAGAAAACACTGAGCTGGTTGATTTTAGAGTGCATTGGAAGTTGATGTTTGGTTTGTTCATCTGTTTTTGTGTCTCCTTTTCTTCCATGTGTTTTCTGAGGGAAGCAATGTGAGGAATGGAGACTAGAAATAGATTTTAAAATTTAACTACAAAAAACTAAGAAAAGTTTTCATTTTTGCACACCTACATTTATAGGGTACAAATATGACTCAAGAAGAATCATCCAGAAATAACATTTGGGTCATTGCAAGATTTGAGTGTAGACAGGCACTATTGTGTACCCCCAGGAAACTCTAGCTATCATGATGATGCACATGTTATCTGGTTTTGAATTGTAAAATTCTGGCTTTACATGAGTTTTATTTTCCAGGGAAAGTAGGATTAGAAGACCTCCTTGGAAAGAAGAAACATGTAAGAAAGAAACAGCCTAAGTGTCAAAGAAACCCAGCTGAGAAGAGATTTGAAAGCCAGAGAGAAGGGCAGAGGGGTCACTGGGACAGCTGCCTCCTGGGCACTGTCTTCAGCCTACTTTGTTGGATGACAGCTCGAGAGCAGGGCTGGGGGTGGAGAAGCAGTGGCCTGGGCCGTGGGAAAGCTGTAGAGCTGTGGTCCCTGTACCGACAGCTAGGACAGCCCTGGATGCCACGGGAAAAAGACCATGAAATCTGATTGATGCACTGGGAGCCCAAGATGGCAATGTTGAAAGAACTGAATTACATCCTGCTGGTGTGGGGTCCCCCATGTCCACTGCAGAGTCTATGGCTGTTCCTCTCTGGTAAAGCCTCTACCATCAAGAGAAAAAGACCAGTCGAATGATGTATAAGAAGCTGATGGTCCACGACCAACCCCCTTGAGTCTGGACATCACAGCCTTCTGCTTGACAGACCCATTCTCTGTGCAGCTTGTGCATGGTCCAAGGACCCCTTACTCAGGTGGCCAGTGGAGGCTGAAATCTAGCCTGCCTGCTGCTGGCCAAACCCCACGCTGTGCACAAGTAGATGCATTTCTAGTTCAGAGGAGCCACGCAGGTTGGCACAGGGACCTGGAAGTGGTAGAGCCCAGTAGGGCAAAAGGAAGTTCCTCTCCCAGATACGCCGGCAAGAGAGAGTACCTTCTGAGCCCCCAAACAAAGCCATCTGTTACTTGGAGGTGGCCAAGAGTTTTAGGCCACGTCCAAGTGGGAGGGAATCCCCTTGCAGGAAACACCACCCAGATCCCTTCCAGGTTCTGGAGGGGGAAACCCATCCACATAGGACAGAATGGGTGGATTGAGAAACCGGAGAGGACATCTCCTGAGGTTCTATTGAACTAGAGCCTCTATCCATGTCCTGAGTATGCATCAAGATTTCCATCTCAAGAACTTGGAGGCCTCCCTCTCAGGAGCCCAGAAAGTCTTACCTAAGAGACCAGATCCGGTGCAAATGGCTGAGGAGAGAAGAAGAAGCGAGTGAGATCATATAGTCAATCCCAAGGCTTTGTTCAAATAACACAACTCTCTAGGAAGTCTTTGGTAGACTTTGTGGGGCAGCTAGAGTGCTGGGTACAGAGCTTCCAAAGTCAGTCCTTGAGAAACCTTCTCCTGCAAGGACCAGCCCCAAAGGACACAGGGACACTGACTGGGAACCACAGAGACCAATTCTACTACAACCCAATCTGTTTCCCGTACACGTGATGTTGCTCTGTCCCAGGCACAGATAGATTCACTTTCTATTCTAGTCAATTATGTTAACTGATTACTGCCTGAAGTGGACGGGTGGTGTGCAGCCTCTGGGCTCCCCAGCAAGGCATGCTGGAGGCCACTGGGAAGGGCTTTCATGAAGAAGACAGCAATGCCATGGGGGCAGCAAAGAGCAGGAAAACTGAAGGATTTGTCTATATCACAAGTGTGCCATGGCCAGCACGCTTGTCCTGTGAAGAGCCAGATCACAAACAATTTGGGATTTGTAGCTACGTGGTCTACTACTACCATACATCTCTGTCACTGTAGCATGAAAGCAACCACGTGTGTATATGTGTATGAATGAGCATGGCCACGCTACAATAAATCTTTGTTTATACACACTGAGATTAAGATTTCCCTTTCACAAAATAGTATTCTTCTTTTGATTTTTCCCCATTGCTTAAAAATGTGAAAACTATTGTTAGCTTGTGGGTTGTAGTTTGCTGGCACTGTTCAACGGGTCAGAAAGCAGCTCTAAATTTGGTTTCAAACCTGAACGTTTAAGCATTAGCACATCATACGGACATGATAGTTTCTCCCTGTAGGATTCCTGGGTGATCAGGCTCCTCTATGCACTAGGCTCCCTTCTCGTGCCACCGAGAGTCCTGAGCCCTGTGCCCATCAGTGGTCCCCAAGGTCCTAGGCATTCTGAACTGCAGAACAGTCATGCTCCTCGCCCCCCAGCACCTTATGAAATATTTCTGAAGGAACTAATATCTTTGGTCTAGAGCCTTTCAGGCAGATGCAAGAATTTCAGTGTCTTATTCTGGAATATTTTCTTCATTTCCCAATAATTTCTAAATAACTCTAAGCCCTTAATCTTCAGGAAGTGACCTCTCTCAGACTCAGTATGAGTAACTGTGACTGTCTAAAACTCAAGATTATTTTGCGTATGACACCCCACACATTTGGTAAAGAGCACAAAGCCTGTGAATACACAATGGAAACCAAATGTGTCACGCCTGGTATGCAGGTCTGAAAGTGATAGAGCCCAAGAGGGACTTGAAAATTCTGGAGCAGGGTGATGATGGGTAGCCAGACCAGAGAGGCTTCATGAAGGAGATGGGGCTGAAGAAAAGTGGGGAGAGGTGATAGGATGCTCCTGACAGGGCAGGGCTAGCTGTCAGGTGATACAGGAATGTACTGGTGTTCGGGAACTTGGCAGCACCCTACAGAGAGCACATAAATGCCAGTGTGAGCCTTGGTGATGCGTGGGATCATCAAGACAATAAAATGGGTGTTACTGATTAGGGAAGAGACCTTGTAGGATTGTTAGATGCCCTAAGTTCATTATCTCATGAAAAGTCTCCTGACAAACCTCCAAAGAACATACTATTACCTTCACTTCACTGATGAATGCAGGATACCAGAGAGAGATGGTAGTTTAACAATTCAGATAGCTAAGACATTTAAGAACAAGGATTGAAACTCAGCTCCTTTGACTCCAAAATCCCCATTTACAGTAAATTAATCTGGGTGATAAGAAACTGGGGGACACTAGAGATAACATTATGTGAACACCTTGGTGTCTGTCTTGCAGTTCTCTTCCTTTTCTTGCTCTACCTGCTGTTGCCCATGGTTCAGTTGTCTTCTTGTAAAGAAAATGTTTATGGAAATTTATGCAAAAAGGGAAATGAGATAAACTTATAAATTTGTCAGTGCAAGTAAAGGGAAAAAGAAAAAGCTTTTGTGATCAAAGTGGATCATAAATCAGGTATGGATTACGTGGCTTGAGTTTAGAACTTAGCCAGACACAGAGAAGGCAGGAGAGCAGGTGAAGCCACTCCTGGAAAGGTAGCAAGGTCAGCACCAACTGGGCAGGGAGAACACACTCCTGATCAAAGTTCCAGAGAGACTCTGAAGTCTCAGTCAGCAGGGACAGAGATACTCACCGAGGATCAAGGAGAATAGCAGAGCCATGAGCCAGGCTGCTGGAAATGCTGAGCTGAAATCTGAGGCTGGGAGGAGGCCCTGGAGCAGCAATAGTCAGCTTTGGCCACCAAATGTGCCAGAAGGACAGAGCAAGGCAGGTCCTGTCTGCAGCAGAAGCATTATCAGAAGCCTTATCAGATGACCACATGACCGGAAGCCAATGGGCACAGGGGGCAGAGCTGGTGGAGCTGGACTTGCTGAGTTCAGCATATCCCCAGAGGAAGGGAGGTGGCCAGAAATGGCAGAAAAACCCAGAAAAAGAAAGGAAACTGCAAAAAACCCCCAAGCAGTTCTGCCCCAGTTCTGCTGTATCCCAGCTCCATCCACCTCTGGACAATAGAAAAGCCAGAGACTGTAGAATACATCTAGCTTGCCCTTGGAGGCACCATAATCCAGAGTCAAGGTGCCAATCTCTGCATCTAGGGCTGGATTTTCCTTCAAACCAGCTTTTCTAGCAGAAAGCAGAGGGCTTAGCCCATGGATCTGCTCTTCTCCTGTCCTTGTCCTGGTTTATGTCCATCTTTGGAAGCTGAGTGGAAAGAGGTCCTTGTGGTAATGAAATCAAGTCATTCTTAGGACCAGAGTCTGATGGACAATGGTTGAGCAGTAAGATTCCAAGTTTTCCCAGCCCCCAAGCCCCTCCCATCTAGTTATTAAGCACCACTGTGTTTCAAGAGCTATTCAGCATCAGACTATGGGAATACTCAACTATATCCACTAGCAATGCTCCTGCTGCTCCCCACAAAGTAGTTCTCCTTCCACAACTACACGTCTTCACTTCTCTGTAACATTCAGGTCACTCTGCATAAAGATTGGCTCATTACGGACCTCTCTGTTTAGTCCTGTCTTTCTTCACCTACTTATTATTGTTTTCAGGAAAGAGTTCTGAGCAGCCTGAGTGCTAGGGTAATGTGATGGGTGCAGGGAACACTCATGAATGGAGGAGTTGGTGCTCCATGGGACATGGTCCCATGGCTGTGTCAGTGTGTGGAGGTGGCTGTGAGAGAGGAAAGTATATGACACTTTGGGAACACAGTAGAGGAAATAGTTATTTCTGCTTGGGGTTAATCAGGGACTTTACAGAAGTGATGACATTCGAGCGGGAGGTGAAGGGTGAGTGTCCTGGGGATTTGGAGCAGGAAAGGCTTTGCTCTGAGGATAGAGATGAATAAAATGGTGTCATCCATCCAGAGATGAAGGGTGGCCTGGAAGGGCTGGGTCTCAGCCTGCTTGGTGGTCAGGTGTCAGGGATACCAGTGTCCTAATGTATACATACCTAGTAGTGCAATTGCTGGGTCATAGGGTAGCTCTATTTTTAACATCTTGAGGAACCACTGTTCTTGAGGGTTATTGTTCTACTTTGCATTCCCACCGACAGGGTAAGAGGGGTTCCCTTTTTCCTCAACCTAACATTTGTTGTTTCCTGTCTTGTTAATTTTAGCCATTCTAACAGGTGTAAGGTGATATCTCATTGTGGTTTTGATTTGTATTTCCCTGATGGCTAATGATGTTGAACACTTTTTCATGTGTCCGTTAGCCATTTGTATGTCTTCTTTGGAGAAGTGTCTGTTCATGCTTCTGCTCATTTTTTGACTGGGGTTATTTGTTTTTTGGGTGTTGAGTTTGAGAAGTTCTTTATAGATCTTTGATATAAGCCCTTTATCTGTAGTGTCATTTGCAAATATCTTCTCCCATTCTGTGGGTTGCCTCTTTTGTTGCTTTTGTTGACTATTTCCTTTGCTGTGCAGAAGCTTTTTATCTTGATGAAGTCCCAAAAGTTCAGTTTCACTTTTATTTCCCTTGCCCTTAGGGATGTGTCTTGAAAGAAGTTGCTCTGGTGGATGTTGAAGAGGTTACTGCCTATGTTCTCCTCTAGGATTTTGATGGATTCCTTATCACATTGAGGTCTTTCATCCATTTTGAGTTTATCTTTGTGTATGGTGTAAGGGAATGTTCCAGTATCCTTCTATATGTGGCCGTCTAATTTTCCCAGCACCACTTGTTGAAGAGACTTGTCTTTTTTCCATCTGATATTTTTTCCTGATCTGTCAAAGTTTAGTTGACCACAGAGTTGAGGGTCCATTTCTAAATTCTTTATTCTGTTCCATTGGTCTATGTGTCTGTTTTTGTGCCAATACCATGCTGTCTTGGTGATCATAGCTTTGTAATATAGCTTGAAGTCAGACAACATATTTATTCCAAGGATACAAATGTAGTGAAAAAAAGGGGGGCACACACACCTCAATGTTCATAGCAGCAATGTCCACAATAGCCAAAGTGTGGAAGGAGCTGAGATGCCCTTCAACAGATAAATGGATAAAGAAGAAGTGGTATATATATATACAATGGAATACTATGCAGCCATCAAAAGAAATGAAATCTTGCCATTTGCGACGACATGGATGGAACTAGAGGGTATTATGCTTAGTGAAATAAGTCAATCGGAGAAAGACAACTATCATATGATCTCCCTGATATGAGGAAGTGGAGATGCAACGGGGGTGGGGGTTAAGGGGGTAGGAAAAGAATAAATGAAACAAGATGGGATCAGGAGGGAGACAAAATAAAAAAGACTCTTAATGTCATAAAACAAACTGAAGGGGGTGGGGGGTGTTGGGAGAGGGTGGTGGGGTTACATTATATGTTTAAATAAAAATAAAAATTAAAAAAAAAGAAGACGTGGTACATGTATACAATGGAATATTACTCAGTCATCAGAAGCAATGAATACCCACCATTTTCATTGACATGGATGGAACTGGAGGGGGTTATGTGAAGTGAAATAAGTCAAGCAGAGAAAGACAATTTTCATATAGTTTCACTCATATGTGGGACATAAGCAATAGCACAGAGGACCATAGGGGAAGGGAGGGAATCTGAAGGGGGAGAAATCGGAGAGGTAGACAGACCATGAGGACTATGGGCCCTGGGAAACAAACTGAGGGTTTCAGAGGGGAGGAGGGTGGGGGAGTAACAGGGTGACGGGTATTAAGGATGGCATGATGTCTTGAGGTGTTATGGTGAACACTGAGTGTTATACCCAATTAATGAATCATTGAACACTACATCAGAAACTAATGATGTACTGTATGGTGGCTGACTTTAACTAACTAACTAACTAACTAACTAAGTAAATAATAAATAAATAAAGGTATACATAGCGGAGGGTCTATTGCAAACGGGTTTGTAAAGACTAATTCCTCACACCTTCACTCTCCGCATTCTGAAATGATGCAGTAACAGACTCAGAATGCAGAAAAGGCTCAAAACACCAGCTTTCCTGTTGA
This sequence comes from Taxidea taxus jeffersonii, assembly GCA_003697995.1. NCBI lineage: Eukaryota > Metazoa > Chordata > Mammalia > Carnivora > Mustelidae > Taxidea > Taxidea taxus. Next base: position 33,893 of record RCUC01092037.1, on the reverse strand, counting down.
TGAATCTTGACTAGATTGTGACTGGGATCCCAGATCCTGTGCATTTATGTTCAGCTACAAGAGTCAGACTCACCCTACTGAGTTTGCACTTGGAGGAGAAAGGACTTCCTGTGGCCCTTGGCCCACCAGGCAGCAGGGAGCTCCGGCCTCCAGGTTCAGATTTATGTCTCCCACCCATGGGAAAACGATGAGAGAAAAAGAAGAAAAAATAAAGACAAAAGCTTTCTCACCAATATGGTATTTTACCAGCAAAGTCAGGAGCGTGAAGCGAGGAAGGGAGAGAGAATTACCCCAAAGGTATAGGGAGCCATAGTGGGATGTGACCACATGGAGCTCGAGTTCTGACTGAAGCTTCAAGGGGAGCTGGGAAGTCTGGCCCCAGGGAGGCTTGAGAAGAGACCATGTCTGGGGGAGCCAGTGAGGGCTATTGGGGTTGGGGAGAGGGCTGCCAGACCTAGTTAATGGTAGAATCCATAAGAAGACTTTGCTCTTTGGATATGAACATAAGGATAATTAGTGGTTTCAGGTCATTCTCAGATTTCAGGAAGGGAAAAATGTGACAGAATACAGATAAATGCCAGCAACCACAGGTGGCAAGTAGGGGACTGCATGTCATGGGCACAGTGTCTGGGGGTGTCATAGGGGATACATTGTTACTGGGGAGCCAGGAAGCCGGATTGGACAGGGGCCTCTTAAGAGTGGTGAAAGGTGAAACTGTCATGGAGAAGAAGGGGACACAGTTAAGGGCGATCAGTATGACTGTTTTCAGCAGGGGGCTAGAGACCCACTTGTGTGAGGGGCACTATAAACCTGGCCATGATGCCCTCTCCAGCTGCAGTCACAGGGTCGGTATGAAATGTAGGCCTCACAGATCTGGACTTGGAGGCTCATAAGGAAAGCATGCTGGGTGGCAATCAAGCCAGGGTGCAGGCCTGGAGAGCAAATTAAGGGGCCTGCGAGACATGAGGAGGCCAGGAAATGGACTGAGGAAAAGTGAAAAGAGGAATGAGCTGTGGGAAAGGGATGTCACTAAGGAAGGATGGAGATGGGAAAGTTTGGGAGATTTGGTGATTAAGGTCTTAGAGAAGCAGTTCTGGACATTAACAAGGCCCAGGTCAGGGGACTGGGAGGAAGTACAGGTGAAAGTTTCAGAAGCTGGGAGTTTGGGGGATTGAGAAGAGGCTATCAGTAAGAGGCTTATCCAGATAGGGAGATGGGTTGGGGTGTGGGGAGTGGGGAAGCCCACGGCTGTGTGAGAGTGGATCATGTCTGGAGGACGGTGATCCATGACATACATCAGAGCACAGAAGATGCTCTATGGGGAACTCTGTTGAGGGATGAGCTATCTGTTCTGTCTTCGTGGCAAGGTGAAACCCGTCTATAAGTAATGGGGACGCCGATTATTAGTGATCTCTATGAGAGCAGAAAACTAGCTGAGTTGTCCCCCCTCATATTTCCAGAGCTTGGCAGGCAATAAGTGATTGTTGACTCTGAATGAGTGAATGACTATTGGCAGCCAGAGAACATCACTGAGTCTTCAGAACCATCAGAAACATCATGTCTTTCCCATTATGCCCACATTGCCTTGTATAGCTTAGGGGATAAAGGTCATGGGGGCTCCAGGAGGAAAAACTGGCAGGAAATAAGTAATTTGTCCATGTGGGGTTTGCATAATCAAAGGAAAATCTGAAGCTCTAACTGGATACCAAGTCTACAGGAGTCTACCACCATAATGATGGCTAGGTTATTTCTCCAGGAGATTCATTGCAGTCACTCTTTGGGAGACAAGGCTTTAATGTGCACCTATCTTACATAGGTCTGGCATTGGGACAGGTGGGACTGAGCCCACAGGTGAGAGTCACTGGGATGTACTTTCTGGGTGGAGAAGGTAAGAACTAGTATTCTGAGGTGGTTGCCAGAATGACTATGTTGCTCTTGGGCTGGTTTTCCAAAAGTAATGGATCTAGAACACAAGTTTCTGGTGGTTTTGGCTGCTCTTCCCTGTGTATAACTGTAAACACTTGTTAACTAGTACCACTGATCTCCTTCTGTTCCTCTCATATGTTTATCTGCCTCCCTTCCCCTATAGTGTCCAGGATTGAGAAGGAGCTCAAAACGAGGAATGCCTCTGAGACTTGGGGTTGAGGGGGTGTAAGCACAGTCTTCAGTCATTTAGAGTAAAATTGTTCTGTGAGATTCCTGAAGAGATAAGAAGACCTATACATGGAAAGTATAGGAAAATACTTGTTTGCCATTCATCATGAAAAAAATCTAGAGACAGAATAGATCATCCCAGAGAGCATGAACTGTCCATAACCGTAGGTGCTTAGTCACATGGCCTGTCAATAGATACTCCATTATTAATGTTCGTTGATCATTACTAATGATTTTTTTTTGTCTCCAAGTCTCAGGACTACAAAAACATTCTCATCAGAGTCGGGAAAAAGTTCCTAAAAACTTCTTTGGAAACAAGCAACAACCTGTGAGTCTGGGGGCCAGTGTGCATGCTGAGGGGCAGGCAGGACACCTGGGCTGTAGCCTCCCCCAGGAGAACAGTGAAGCCATAGAGTCCTCTCATTCTTCAGGCACCTGAAGTGAGAAATCCAAGAGAGAGGAGGACAGGGGGTGGTGGTCAGAAGATTGTGGCCCACAGAGAGGAAGCCTTGTAAACCTGGCTGCTCGCCTCCCCCTGCATCCTACCTGGCTGTCCATGTCCTGCTGGCAAGACAACAGGCCTAGGCTGTCCTGATGTCCCTGGTGTGCTCTACGTGGAATGGGGGCCCATGCTCTTCTCCACTTGCCCAGAACTATCCTTACAAAGAGGCATCATAGTGCAGAGGCTGAGAGCATATGCTTTGGAGGCATGTGGACCTCAGTATGGTGTTAGCGCTTCAGATCTTCCTTTGATCATGCAAACAGAATACTTATTTCCTACCAGTTTTTACTCCTGGAGACCTCATGGCCCCTATCCCCCAGCCTGTACGAGGTAATGCAGACATAACAGGCAAGAGACAGTACTCCTGAGGGTTCTAACGTACTTGGTCAATAACTCTGCGACCTCCGGCAAGATACTTTGGCCCTTTGCAATTAGCTTTCTTGATTAGGATTTAGACCTTTTTTATTTTTGGTTTTTTTTTCTAGAATGGTCCATTTTCATTTCTGCCTTTTATTGAATAAATATTTAATTTAATCTTGCTTAATCCACTTTCGAGTTCCTCTTTTAAATGGGAAATAAAAAATGACAGCAAAGCAAGTAGCCTATGGGGTTACACCTCAGAGAAACACCCATCAGGGAAGGCCAGTTTGCCTCCTAGTGCTAAGTAGCCCTCATTAGCTCCTCTGACCCAAAACTCGTTCCTTGAACATCCCTGATCCTAAACCTAGTTCCTATGAAAGTCGGACATTCCCATGTTAAAAAGCCCCTATTCTGGATTCCAGCACAGGGCCAGGAGAAGAGGGCAGGAGGATCAGTCTGATGGCCCAGCCTTGGACTGGGAAATGTCCCAGGGGTTACTATCCTGCCTCACCACAGAGGACACAATCTTATTGGTGAAATGAGCACTCTGGAGCGAGTCACATGCACAGTTTGCTGTGCTTCCTGCTCAGTTGTGGGAATGCTGCACTGTAAAATGCCAATTCTTCCTCACCCAGAAGGTGACTATCTTCATTAATTTGTGTGACCAAGAAAACCATTTCTGTTCTGTTCAGCCCAGACGTCTCTTCTGAGTGTACACACCATCCAATCCCATGGGGCCTGGGTGGGGTGTCTGTTTCCCTTATTTTCTTGTTCTTTAGTATTTTCTGGAGCATGTCACCCATTCCCCAAAAGAGGGTGGGAATGGAATGTGGAGATGACAGTAATCTGAGGGTAGGGCTGAGGGCACAGAGAAGGAGAAAGCAGACCAGGAGGAACAGACTGTGGACATTCTCTGTCACTGCTCTCTCAGTGCCCTTGAAGCTGGTAACAAAATTTTAATCAAAAATCTTATTAAGTTAACTAGAAACATTCACTGATTATCTCTTGTGTACAGGCATGTTTGAGACTCTAGAAGGAGGAGGACAGGAGTTAGTGATGGGTTCAAGACAATTATTTACATAAAGACATAAATTCCTTATTAAAAGGCAGTATACCTCGAATGCTACTGTGTAAGAGTAGTATTTCTAGAATAACATTTTAAATTCATAGCTCTAGCATACTCCTGTAACTATTAGAATATTTGTCTTTTCTCTTTGGTTAAGTAATTAATTAATATTTTGACTAATAATTCTTTATAATCATATTAATAATAACTAAAATAATATAAACTATAATTTATAACTGATTAATATTTCAAATAAATTACTAATTTAATACTAACTGTTGATAAATTAAAATATCAGTAAGTGTGAATAATAAGAAAGTTGGCTAAAAACTCTCACTGTATAAATGGAGAAAACTTTATGTAGGTGTATATCAACGCAGATTGATATATAAGACAGACACAGACACACATATCTTATACCTGTGGAGGTAGAACCAAGAATCACCTCATGTGAGACTGAGAAAAGACACAGTAGGAAGAATTAAAATGTTTAACTGGAACTTACTTGATTTTATTTTTTGTTGTGTGAGAGTAGTGTAAATTCTCTAACTTCTTTCATAGCTCCCCTACAAGATCATTAGTAGTGCCTCTTTTGCTCATAAATCTGATTTTTATACGGTCATATTATAGGCAGAGCCCTAAGGCCTGGAGACATGAATGCTAGACCGGCTAGTTCCGGACATGTTCAAAGACTGTGAAACCAGTGGGCTGGAGTTTGTAATCAACTGTGAAGGTGCTGCAGGCCAACCTGACTTAAAATCCCTTTTGGACATCACCAAGGTGGCAACATAGGAGGCTCCTGAATTTCCCTCCTCCCATGGACACAGCAAGTATACAACTCTATGTGGATAGATTCTCTCTGAGAGAAATTCGGAAACAAGTCGGTGGCTCCCACACATTATGCAACACAGAAAATGCCCACACTAATAGGATAGGAGAAGCTGAGAAACAAACCCCTACCGTGGCACAGCACCCATATTCAAGGGGGAACCTCCAACTTCCAGCTTCTCCTCAAGGAGCAAAGGGTTAGGACCACACATCTAGCACTTCGAATGCTATGGCTTCTACCCAAGGAGTGTGCATCCAAATCAATGGGCTCTGAGAGCCAACAGGGCCATCATGCACAAGATCCACAGGACCATAGGAAACAAAGGAGCAGCTGCTAAATCGGTACACTAGCATTTTCTGCAGCTGTCGCCTCCCACCATAGGCTCTGTGCAGGAGCCTCCTGCCTCCCCAATAAACAAAATCCAGGACCAGGCAGCTTCAGAGGCGGGTTCTACTGGACATTTAAGGAGGAGTTAATACTTATTCTTCTCAAACTATTCCAAAAAATAGAAGAAGGAAAGCACTCAAATATACTCCAGGAGGCCAGTACTACCCTGATACCAAAAGCAGACAAAGACCCTACCAAGAAAAGAAAAGTACAGGTAAATACTCCTGATGAACACAGATGCAAAAGTCCTTACAGAAAAAAAATAAGCAAAACAAATTCAACAATACATTAACAGGATCACTCACTGCCATCAAGTGGGATTTATTCCAGGAACACAAGGACGGTTCGATATCTGCAAGTGCATCAACAGGATACACCACGTTAATAAAATGAAGGATAAAAACCATGTGATCATCTCAATAGATGCAGAAAAGCATTTAACCAAGTTCAGCATCTGCTCATAAAACTATCAACATCATAAAAACTATCAACAAAGTGGGTTTAGAAGGAATATACCTCAACATAAGAAAGGCCGTTTATAAGCCCTCAGCTTACATCATCCTGAATGGTGAAAAACTGAAAAATCTTCCTCTAAAATCAGGAACAAAACAAGGATGTCCACTCTCACCACTTTTATTCAACATAGTTCTGGAAATCCCACAGTCTTATAGAACAATTAGGCAAGAAAAAGAAAATAAAAGTCATCCAAACTGGAAAGGAAGAAGTAAAACTGTCACACTATTTGGAGATATTATAATTCCGTATATAGAAAAGCTTAAATACTCCAGCAAAAACAAGAAAAACAACAACAAACACCAAACTATTAGAACTATAACTGAATACAGTAAAGTTGCAAGATATAAAATTAATATACAGAAATCTGCTGTTTCCATACACTAATAACAAAGTAGAAGAAAGAAAATTTAAGAAAACAGTTCTATTTACAACCACACCAAAAACAAAACGAAACAAAACAAAACACCCTAGGAATTAATTTAACTAAGGAAGTGAGAGACTTAGACTCTGAACATGATAAGACACTGAAGAAAGAAACTGAAGAAGATATGAACAAATGAAAAGACATTCTGTGCTCACAGAATGGAAGAACAAACAAAGCAATCTATAGATTTAATGCAATCCTTATCAAGATACCAATAGTATTTTTCACAGAACTACAATGAAGAATCTTAAAATATGTATGGAACCACAAAAGAGCCTAAATAGCCAAAGCAATCTTGAAAAAGAAAAGCAAAACTGGAGGTATCAGAGTTCCAGATTTCAAGTTATATTACAAAATTGTAGTAATCAAAACAGTATTGTACTGGCACAAAACTAAACACGTAGATCAATGGTACAGAGCAGAGCCCAAGAATAAACACATGTATGTATAGTCAATTAATTTTCATCAAAGGTGCCAAGAATACACAACGGGAAAAAATAGTCTCTTAAATAAATGGTGTTGGGAAAACAGGACAGCCAAAGGCAAAAGAATGAAACAGGATGCCTATCCTACACTCTACAAAAGAGTAAACTCAAAATGGATGAAAGACTCGAATGCAAGACCTGAAATCACAAAACTCCAAGGAGAAAACATACTGGGTAGGCTCCTTGATATTGATGGCTTCTCATCTCTGATCTGTGTCAGAGATAAATATTCTCCAGCCAACTCTCTACTTTCACACAGTTTTAGATCCCCCCCGCCCGTCTCCCTCATCTAGATAACCTCTTATCCACAGCCTCTTCTTAATCCCTTACACTCACAGCTTTTGAAACTCCCACCTTCACTCCCTCACAGCCCTATGGCTTGGGCCTCGTAACTGCCAAGAACTGCCTCTCTAAAACTTTAAATGCCGCCATCCAAACCTCTAAATGCAGCTTCTCTTTCCTTGAACTTTCTAACACCCTCTTTTCCTCCAGTTCTTATCCCATGACTTGTTTCTATTTCTATTTTTTTTTTTGTCAACCCATCTTCTGGTTTTCTTTAAGCCTAAACCCAAGATAGATAACTTGAGTTTCTCCCTCAAGTTGATCTCAAAGAATTGGGTATTTGATTATGTGACATTCTGTGTTTTAACTCTCTTTGTCTCAATACATCCTCAAGAAGGCAAAGGAGTGAATATATGTATCTGGACTCTTTTAATCTCAATGCAAACCCTGATAAAGCCCAATACTGGCATCTACTCATCATTCTTAACCTTAAATTGAAGCCATGTGTTTCATATATACTCAACTCAAGATATCAATCCTGAAGCAAGAGCATAATTGGTACTTCCTCTACCTACCTTGATTGTAACACTTCCTCTAAAAATCCCTACAATGTAATCCTTACTCTATTGTTAAAATTTGCCTGAATCTCACTGAAAAATTAAACACATTCTCACATCTGCAGTGATCCTTAGGTTGTCAAAACATGGAAGTGAGCTTATTTTAATACTGGGTGTATTCAATGTAAAATCACGTGAAAAACCTAGTGATCCAAATCATCAGTATCTCCTAGAATATATGTATTTTTAAAGATTTTATTTATTTATTTGATAGATCACAAACAGACAGAGCAGCAGGCAGAAGGGGAGGGAGAAGGAGAAGCAGATTCCCCGCTTGAACAAGGAGCCCAGTGTAGGGCTCCATCCCAGGATCCTAGGATCCTACCCTGAACCAAGGGCAAACACCCAACTAATTGAGCCACCAAGGTGCCCTTCCTGGAATATATTTTAATGCCAATCGAAATACTAATCTTAATTACCATGCCACATGCTGATGCCAAAGAGATTTCTAGATGATCCTGATTCAATTATATTTATAACCAAATATGTTGAATGGAAATATGATAAGTCAGAAACCAGGTGCACAGCAATGACAATTTTCTCATAAGTTTTATAATTAAATTTAAGTTCCATCTCTAGTCTCCATTCTGCCTACTGCCAAATGAACAAATTGACCTCAATCTTGCCAATGCAGGTTAATTTCGGGTCTTTCAGAGTTTTCTCACTGACCCAGTTTCCCCCTCTCCCCTTATCCCTGAGAAGGATGCCGGGATGATGTGTGTGCAGGACAGAGGGCAGAAGGGCACATGGGGGGGAACTGGTTCTCAGTTGAGACTTTCTATCTGTGCAGATGTCTGGATCGTGCCCTCCATATTGGTGTCTCTTAATGTGTCCATACCTCTAATAGTCTCAGGTTATCGTTCCCTGCACTCGCCTCCCTTTCTCAAATGCAGCCCCTGCAAGAGATGTGATATGCTTCCTCGAGCTCACTAAATACAAGTTCCTTAGGGAAAGGGGTGTTATCTCTCTTGCTCAGTTCTGTGCACAGTGTACAGAATACCTGAAATATAATCCATCTTCAATAAATGCTTGCTGGTGGATGGACTTTTTGTTTCTTCATTCCCCACATGGCCATCTCTAACCTACTTCTATGCATTGGTAGAATAGAGAATTTCTGTCAACCTCGTGTTCCCAGAGCTCTGACCACAAAGCAGCATGAGTCTTGAATTTCCCACAACTTACCTGAAGTGTAGCATCCACCACCTGCAACTGTGTTCTCATTGAATCCCCTAGAGCAGATGTTGAGTATAAGTCACGACACTACTGAATTCCAATAGATTAGATCTTTGCTTTCTCTCAATACCCATTCTGGCAATGTGGCACTTGCAGAAAATACAGAAATTCAGAAGAATTGAACAGGAACACAAACCTTATTGACCATCTCTGGAGGAGGTGACCAGAGTGGATAAGATGTGATGGATATTGCAGCATAGAGCACACAGTAAAACTTCCTCTAAAATTCTACCTTAGAGATCACTCTTGACAATTTATCATGGCACCTTCTCACCCCAAACTCTTTCAGTTGTTTCACCAATCTTCAGTTTTCTGATTTCACTGAAGACTTCCTATCCCAATTTCTTAATTTGTCCCTCCTCCTACCTTCCAGAGCTCTCTTCTGTATCTTAACTTTGGGGACTTTCAAATCCCCTCTCTTCACTCGAAAAAACTTAGAAGCTCTGACTTCAGATCCAGAAGCTGGTGTGTAAGATATGCCAATTGCAGGAATGCAGGGTGGCTCATTTGGTTAAGCATCCAACACTTGATTTCAGTTCAGATTTTGAACTCAGGATCATGAGCTCAAGCCCCGTGTTGGACTCTACCCTGGGCACGGAGCCAACACTTTTTTTTGCCTTTTTAAAATTTTTTTTTAGTTAACATATAATGTATTATTAGCCCCAGGGGTACAGGTCTGTGAATTGCCAGGTTTACACACTTCACAGCACTCACCATAGCATGTACCCTCCCCAATGTCCATAACCCACCACCCTCTCCCTACCCCCCTCTGCCCCGGCAACCCTCAGTTTGTTTTGTGAGATTAAGAGTCTCTTATGGTTTGTTGGAGCCAACATTTAAAAAAGGAAAAAGATCTTTAAAAATAAAAGATATGCTGATAACAATCAATGCTATACAAATAGCTATGCCTGCTGTGCTCCTGCCACCTAACACCGTGAAGAAGTTTTGGAATACAAATAATGAAAGCCTACTTACTGGCAATGACACATGATGGGAACCTGATGAGGAAAGGGTCATAGGCTCAAACCAGGCTTGAAATATTTGTCAAGATGTAATCTGCATCTGGGGACAGTGAGTAGCAAGACTAACCCATTTATAGGGTGTGGATAGAAGTCTTTACTGTCATGGAGACTATAAAACAGAGATCAGATCAGTTTTGAAAAAAATAACCCTAGATGTCTGTAACCGGTGTTTGACATACATAATCAGTCCCCCCATACCATAAAGCCAAGGTGGTCGGCAGGTGTGGCAAAGGCAGGTGTGCCCACCAGAGTCTATCCCCTGCCGGTCTCGTAACAGCAGGGGGCAGTGATGTAACAGACGAACACCAGTTTCCCTCCTGCTCCTTTGCAGGCAGGAGTGGCCATGTGGTTGCATTCCAGGTGATAGGGTGTAGACAGAAGCTGTTTAGAATAACCCTCAACAGGGACGGGGCTAACCCAACATGGAAGCCTTGCTGTCCTTCTACCTTCTTCCTACTTCACATAGGAATAATGTGGCTGCAACCTTGAGGAGACAGCCTTTAGGATGGAAACCATGTGCTAAGAATAACAAAAGAAAGCTGGAAAGAGCCCAAGACAATGAAAATGACAAAAGTGTCAAATTCAATAGGAGGAAGAGAATACCGTGGGGGAAAGGTGAAACCTGAAACGGAAGACCCTGCATGACTGATCAGACTTTGTGACCCTCTTTGCGAAGATTCCCTTTTTCCAGGAATAGACGTTTTTCAAGTGAAGTGAAAACAAATTCCTAACACTGTAAAGCCACCATCATCAGGTTTCTGTAACTAGCAATTCATCAAAGTCCTAATATTTAGCAACTTCAAATTACACCAAAATGCTAAAATTGTTTCTTTCATGGATCAGGGGCTTCAGCTCAGTTTAAAAAAAAAAGGGGGGGGGAGTAAGAATTGATATGGCAAAATAAAGAAAATGCATATTATTAATACTTCTCTACTGTGTTGAGAAATCATCATTGTATATTTGGTACCTTGAATATTTGTAATTTTAAGATAATTTGGATATTCTAAGTCCCTAGTAAATTAACCAGGAGAATGTCACTTTTATTTTTATTTAAAAAAAATTTTTTTTTTTTTAAGATTTTATTTACTCATTAGTTAGAGAGAGAGCGTGAGCACAGGCAGACAGAGAGGCAGGCAGAGGCAGAGGGAGAAGCAGGCTCCCTGCCGAGCAAGGAGCCCGATGTGGGACTCAACCCCAGAACGCCTGGGATCATGACCTGAGCAGAAGGCAGCCGCTCAACCAACTGAGCCACCCAGGCGTCCCGAGAATGTCACTTTTAAAATGTGTAATCAATAATTGATAGAGAATTGCGTGAAGTGTTTTGAGAAAAAAAAGTCAATATTTATTTGAGCTCTAGTATATGTTTGGCACATAATTCTCTAAAATTTTTTCTAATTAAAAAAGACAAATTTTCATTATATTCTAAGGAAAGAACTCCAAATATTTTAAATTGTTGGCATTTTTTCTTGAAAAGAATACCTTTTCCCTAATATCCCATGGGTTAAATCTGATAATCTTGAAGTGATGCCTCATAGTGCGTTGTTTCTCTCCTCATTATGGTCCTCAATTTCCCTCCATTTAATAATTTACAGAAGCTCTAATTTTTCTGTCTGATAATATGAAATAGAGTCCATAGGGTCACCTAATTCAGTTCAGAGCATAAACAGTATCTCTGCATTTATAAGTGTGGCCAGGGATGTGCAATCAGCGGCCACCTTGCTAGATGCATTAAACACCAGGGAGCAGGGACTCTAGAGAATCAAGTGTCCTCAATAAGTGCGTCAGAGCTCTAAACTTTTGACAGGAAACTTCTTTGAATAAACACAGGGCAAACATTATAAGTGGCAGATGGGATCCTACCAGCCCATCTTGATGATACTCTGGATACTTCCCAAACTATTCATTTAGAGAAATCATAACACCCTATTTTTTTTTTTTGCGTGATCGATTAAATCAACCGGATCACTCAATGGTGGTGGAGGAATTTGCCCCATAGACTTGTGGCTCTAAGTTGAAAGTTCTAAGAGAATGGTCCTGTTTGTAAAAACTGCAGAGAGCATAATAGGCATCATATTTCTAAGTGTAATTTATTTGATTTGTGATTACTTAAGTACATGAAAAAATTTATTAGTCAGACAGTTTACTGGGATTTACATATATAAGCACAGTTGAAAGTGTGTAGGAAATTTAATTAAACTCTAATCCTCTAAAAATATGTGATAAACTTTCATTAGCAGACACTTGTATTGTTTTTTGTTTTTTTAGTTTTTGTTGCTGTTGTTACCAAATATATTAATAATATTTAACCATAAGTATCTGCAAAGTCCTTTATGTGTCCTCAATCCACCTTCAAATACACTCCAAAACTCACATTGGGTCATACTGATCTAATATAATCTTCTTAGATTATATTGATCCATACAACTGAGCAGCACAAACTAGGGATTTCCCACAGAGGGCTAGGATGAGGCATAGACTGAATACTTAACACTTTAGCTTTAGTCCCCGCCAAATTTTTACTCAGGGAAATTATTGTGATTGTTTAACAAGGTTTAAAACATTTAATTGGGTCTCTCAGGGGCCCTTCAACTTCAAAGTTCATCCTTGTCCTTGATGTTACCTTGCTCTGACTGGTTTCTCATGGCTGCTCTCTGCCACTCTTCAGGTTGGTGTTCTCTGGCTGAGCCCAATTGTTGGCCAAAATTTGGCTTAGGGAACCTTATATTTTGGAAGTTTGCAACAGTCCTGATGGGAAATACATTAAGAGGACTAGCTGGCTGCTGTGTTGTGGGTATCTGACTCTGTTTGCCTCTTAAAGAGTGAGGAAGAGGGCCCGGTTCCTCTTTCAATCCTGGTGCCACCAGATGTCACTCTTCTCTGATCTTTGCTAGGGTCCCCTTCCCTTCCCACATCCTGGGAAGTCCATCTTTGTTACCAAGTCTGTGACACTCATGGGGGACTTTGTGGGCATCAACTAGAACTTGCAGAGCCTCACTTAAACCCTAATATATCTTTACCTCCCAGGTTGCTCAACCTGGAAGTTTGGGGAAGCAGGGAGGGACCTTACAATAGCTCAGGTTCTATCTCTACCATGTCCCTACCATGAATTCTTTTGTTGATGCAGCACATGGCCTGGAGCTGTGGTTTGAAACTAGTTTGATGGTGCACACAAGGGCCCCACAGTCCCCCCAGGAGGTCCTATTTTACATGACAGGAAGAGTGAAAGGCTACCCAAAACATTTCTCTTTCTAAGAAAGGCTCTAATTAATTAGAAAATTGTATTTTGGGGGGGAGGAGGCAAGATGGCTGAAGAGTAGGGGATCTCGTTTCATCTTGTCCCTTGAATTTAGCTAGGTAACTCTTAAACCATTCTGAACACCCATGAATTCAGCATGAGATATAAGAAAAAGAAATATCTGAAACTCTACAAGTAGAAAAGTGATGCTTTTCTGCAAGATAGGAGACACAGAAGTGAATCTGAGAGGAGACATCAGAAGATAAACAGAGGGGAGGGGTACCCTCCATAAGCCAGCTACTGGAAAGTGATACAGCCCTGGAGGGCAAATCTGAACCCTTAGAAATCTGCTCCAGTGAGAGATATCCCTGCCTGAAAGGGGCTGAGGGGGATAAAATACACAGAATTCTAGATGGGTCAGTGTGGTCTCAGGATCCCAGGAATCACAGAACTGATGGGGATGCCTGAACTGGTAGAGGTTCCAAGCAGTGGAACAGGGATACTAATTAACAGTCAATGAGCACAGGAGGGGCTCTCAGCTCAGTCAGCCATAAACTATGAGCTGGGCCTGATCAGGTGACTGCTCACTGCCTGGGCACCTTGCAACATGTGGAATGCAGGGGCAATCCACCATCACCCAGGAGGGGTAGTATGGGGACCCACGACCCAGCAATAGTCATTACTGAGTGACATGCAGCAATCCCCTATAAGAAGCAGAGCAAGTACAGACACTGCTTTTCTCTTGATTCATTTATCTTCAGTCTAAATTTTTCCATTTCTTTTTTTTCTTTTTACCCTTTTCAACTAGTTTCTTATTTTAACAGCTCTTTGTTTTCGAGTCGCTTTTTAACTTTTATTTTTTACATCTACATTTATAGATATATGCTTCATTTTGGTGTTTTTTTCAATCTACCCAATTTTTTTTTTAATATTCTATTTATTTATTTGACAGAGATCACAAGTAGGCAGAGAGGTAGACAGAGACAGGAGGAAGCAGACTCCCTGCTGAGCAGAGAGCCCAATGCGGGGCTTGATCCCAGGACCCTGAGACCATGACCCGAGCCGAAGGCAGAGGCTTAACCCACTGAGCCACCCAGGTGCCCCCCAATTTTATTTTTATATATACATAAGTTATGCTTTCTTTGCAATTTTTGGATTTACTGTCTTCTAACACAGAGACCAAAATGCATTCAAGAACAAGTGGCTCACCCTGTTTTCTCCACCCTGTCAGATTATATTCTCTTCTCCCCCTTTTTTGTTTTGTTTTATTTTGTTTCCGTTTACTTTTCCATTTTGGTATCTGACTGCTTCAGATTTGTCTAGTGTGAATTTTGCTTGGGTCATGCTTGATATTTTTGATACTGCTCATTTGCTCACCCATTATTCTCTGGGCAAAATGACTAGCAGGAGGAATTCACAACAAAAGAAAGAACCAGAGTTAATGTTCTCTGCTACAGATCTAATCAATATGGATATAAGTAAGATGTTGGAGATGGAATTCAGGATAACAATTATAAAGTTAATAGAAGGGCTTGAAAAAGCAAAGAAGACACTAGAGAATCTCTTAGGGCAGAAATGAGGTCTAATCAGGCCAAAATAAAAAAATGTTATAACTGAGGCAGTCTAAATTAGATGTTCTAATAGGATGAATGAGGAAGTAGAGAGAGTAAGTGATCTAGTAGACAGACTGATGAAAAGGAAGGAAGTTGAGGAAAAGAGAGAAAAACAACTAATAGCCTATGAGGAGAGGCTTCCTGAAATTAATGATGCCATGAAATATGCCAATGTCAGAATTATTTGGGTGCCTGAGGGTGAAGAGAGAGAGAGAGAGAGAGAAGGCCAGAAAGTATATTTGAGCAAATAATAGCTGAAAACTTCCCTAATCTGGGGAAGGAAACAAGCATTCATGTCCCAGAGGTAGAGCAGACCCTTCCCGAAATTAATAAAAATAGTTCAACAACCTGTTATATAATAGGGAAACTTGAAAATTTTAGAGAAAAAGAGAGAATCCTGGGAGCAGCTTGACACAGAGCCTCCTTACCTACAGTGGAAGGAACACCAGACAAACATCAGACTTATCCACAGAGGACTGTCAGGCCGGAAAGGGCTGACATGATACAGTCAGGGTACTAAATGAGAAGAACATGCAGCCAAGAATACTTTATACAGCAAGGCTGTCACTTAGAATGGAAGGAGAGACAAAGAGCTTCCAGGACAACAGAAACTGAAACAATATATGACCACCAAGCCAGCCCTGCAAGAAATATTAAGGGATATCTTGTAAGTAAAGAGAGAGCCCAAGAATAACATGGGCCAAAAAGAAAGAGAGACAATCTACAGAAACAGGGACTTTACAGGCAACACAATGGCACTAAATTCATATCTTTAAATATTTACTTGGAATGTAAATGGACTAAATGTTCCAATCAAAAGACACAGGGTATCAGATTGGATAAAAAATCAACCTTCATCCATATGCTATCTATAGGAGACTATTTTAGGCCCAAAGCCATCTCCAGAGTGAAAGTCAGGGGGCGGAAAACAATTTACCACACTCATGTGCCTCAAAAGAAAGCTGGGGCAACAATCCACTTATTAGATAAATTAGATTTTAAACAAAAGACTGTAGTAAGAGATGAAGAGGGACACAATATCATACTTAAAGGGTCTATCCAACAATACGATCTAGGCATTGTAAATATTTATGCCCCTAGTATGGGAGCGGCCAATTATATAAACCAATTAATAACCAAAGTGAAGAAATACATTGATAACAATACACTAAGAGTAGGGGACTATAATGTCCCACTCACAGCAATGGACAGATCATCTAAGCAGAAGATCAACAAAAAAAACAGGGCTTTGAATAACACACTGGATCAGATGGACTTCACAGATACATACAAAACATTCCATCTTAATTCAACAGAATATTCATCCTTCTTGAGAGCACATGGAAGTTTCTCCAGAATGAATCACATACTGGGTCACAAATCAGGTTTCAACAGAGACCAAAAGACTGGGATTATTCCCTGCACATTTTCAGACCGCCATGTTGTGAAACTTGAACTCAATCACAAGAGGAAATTCGAAAGGAACTCAGTTAGAGGTTAAGCACATCCTACAAAAGAATGAATGGGTCAACCAGGAAATAGAAGAAGAATTTTAAAAATTAGTGGAAACTAAAACACATCTGTTCAAACCCTTTGGGATACAGCAAAGGTAGTCCTAAGAGGGAAGCACATTGCAATACAAGCTTCCTTCAAAAAATTAGAAAAATCTTAAATACACAAGATAACCTTACACCTAAAGGAGCTGGAGAAAGAACAGCAAATGAAGCCTAGACCAAGGAGGAGAAGAGAAATAAGAAAGATTAGAAAGGAAAAAAATGAAATTGAGACCAGAAGAACAGTAGGACAGATCAATTAAGCTAGCTGGTGCTTCAAAAGAATTAAGAAGATCAATAAACCTCTGGTCAGACTTATTCAAATGAAAAGAGAAAAGACCCAGATTAATAAAATCATGAATGAAAGGGGAGACATGACGATCAATACCAAGAACTACAGACAATTTTAGTAATACACTATGAGCAAATACATGTCAAGAAATTGTGCAATCTGGGAGAAATGGATGCATTCCTGGAAACTCATAAACTACCAAAACTGAAACAGGAAAAAAATAGAAAATCTGAACAGACCAATAACCAGAAAGGAAATTAAATCAGTAATCAAAAACCTCTCAAAAAGCAAGGGTCCAAGACCTGATTGCTTTCCAGGGGTAGTCTACCAAACATTTAAAGAAGAAGTAATACCTATTCTACTGAAGCTCTTTCAAAAAACAAAAATAGAAAGAAAACTTCCAAACTCATTCTATGAGGACAGCATCACCTTGATCCCAAAAGCAGACAAAGACCCCTCAAAAAGGAGAATTACAGACCAACAACTCTGATGAACATGGATGCCAAAATACTCATCAAGACACTAGCCAATGGGATCCAACATTACAATAAAAGGATTATTCACCAAGAACCAGGTGGGATTTATTCTGGGGATGGAAGCGTGGTTCAACATTCGCACATCAATCAATACGATAGATCACATCAATAAAAGAAAAGACAAGAACCCTATAATCCTCTCCATTGAAGCAGAAAAAGCATTTGACAAAATATGGCATCTCTTCTTGATTAAAACTCTTCAAAGTGTAGAGATAGAGGGAACATACCTCAATATCATAAAAGCCAGCTATGAAAATCCCACAGTGAATATCAATCTCAAAGGGAATAAACTGACAGGTTTTCCCCTAAGGTCAGAAAGCCACAGGAATGCCTACTCTCACCACTATCATTCAACCAGTACTAGAAGTCCTACCCTCAGCAATCAGACAACAAAAAGAAATAAAGGACATTCAAATTGGAAAAGAAGAAGTCAAGCACTCACTCTTCTCAGATGACATGATTCTTTATGTGGAAAACCCAAAAGACTCCACCCCAAAATACAGCAGCTCAGCAACATGGTAGGATACAAAATCAATGCACAGAAATTGGTTGCATTTCCATACACTAAACATGAGACTGAAGAAAGAGAAATTAAGGACTCAATCCTATTTATAATTGCACCAAAACCCATAAGATATCTAAGAATAAACCTCACCAAAGAAGTAAAGGATCTGTACGCTAAAACTATAGAACACTCATGAAAGAAATTGAGGAAGACACAAAGAGATGGAAAAATATTCTGTGCTCATGGATTGGAAGAATAAACATTGTCATAATGTCTTTGATACCCAGAGCAATCTACACCTTCAATGCCATCCCAATCAAAATACCAATGGCATTTTTCAAGAGCTGGAACAAACAATCCTAAAATTTATATGGAACAAAAAAAGACACTGAATAGCCAGAGAAACATTAAAAAAGAAAAACAAAGCCGGTGGTATCACTATGCCTAACTTCAAGCTATATTACAAAGCTGTTGTCATCAAGTCAGTATAGTACTGGCACAAGAACAGACACATAGATTAATAGAACAGAATAGAAAGCCCAGAAATGGACCCTCAACTCTATTGTCAACTAATCTTCAACAAAGCAGGAAAGAACAACCAACAGAAAAAAAGACCATCTCTTAAATAAATGGTGCTGGGAAAATTAGACAGCCGCATGCAGAAGAATAAAACTGGACCATTCTCTTACACAACACACAAAAATAAACTCAAAATGGATGAAAGACCTAAATATGAGACAGGAATCCATCAAAATCCTAGAGGAGAACACCGGCAGCAACCTCTTCAACCCGGCCACAGTAACATCTTGCTAGACACGTTTCCAAAGTCAAGGGAAAGAAAAGCAAAAATGAACTTTGGGAACTTCAAGATAAACAGCTTCTGCACAGCGAAGGGAACAGTCAACAAAACCAAAAGACAACCTATTGAATGGGAGAAGATATTTGAAAATGACATCTCAGATAAAGGGCTGGTATCCAAGATCTATAAAGCACTTACCAAACTCAATACCCCCAAAGTAAATAATCCAGTCAAGGAATGGACAGAAGACATGAAGAGACATTTCTCAGGGAAGACATACAAATGGCCAACAAACACATGTAAAAATACTCCACATCACTTGCCATCAGGGAAATACAAATCAAAAGCACAACGAGATACCACCTCACACCATTTAGAATGGCTAAAATTAGCAAGACGGGAAGCAACAAATGTTGGTGAGGATGTGGAGAACGGGAACCCCTCTTGCCCTGTCGGTGGGAAGCAAGCTGGTAGAGTCACCCTCGAAAACAGCATGGAGGTTCCTTAAGAAGTTAAAAATAGAGCTACCCTATGGCCCAGCAATTGCACTACTGGGTATTTACCCCAAGATACAAATGTAGTGGAATGAAGGGTACTTGCACTCCCATGTTCATAGCAACACTGTCCACAATAGTCAACCTGGGAAAGGAGCTGAGATGTCCTTCAACAGATGAATGGATAAAGAAGGTGTGGCCCATATATACAAAGGAATATTCCTCAGCCATCAGAAAGGATGAATACCCACCATTTTCACTGACATGGATGGAACTGGAGGGGATTATGCTGAGTGAAATGAGTCAAGCAGAGGATGACAAGTAGCAGATGGTTTCACTCCTATGTAGAATATAAGAAATAGTGCAGAGGACCATAGGGGAAGAGATGGAAAACCGAATGGGAAGAGATCAGAGAGGGACACCGCCGTGAGAGACCCTTGATCCTGGGAAACAAGCTGAGGTTGCAGAAGGGAAGTGGAGGCGATGCGTTAACGGGGTGATGGGCACTAAGGGGGGCACATGATGTGATGGGCGCTGGTTGCTATGCTTCACTGATAAGTTGTTCAATACTACATCTGAAACTGATGGTATACTGTATGTCGGCTAACTGAATTTAAAATTTTAAAAAAGGAAATTGTATTTCTTAGGTAGCTGAGTCAAAAAGCCAAGTCTGACCTATGGAAGAGTCACTTTCGACTTCATATGAATCAACTCACTAAACACTATAGCTCTGGTTCCCCATCGGATACACCCAGGGGTCAAAACTGTTATTTCCCCACTGGGCGTTATTACTATCACGGTGTTCTCTGCAATATCCCTTTTTTTAAAAAGAATCTTACCCACATTTTATCGGTACATTGCAGTAGTATCTTCCAGTTTTACAGAATGTCATGCTGATATCACTCAAAAGACAAGATTAAATACAACTTAGCTTTGTCTTTATTTTTTTAATTTAATTTATTTTTTTCAGTGAATATCCTTTCAAATTTGAGTGTGTGTTTTGAAGATCATTATAACTTGATAAGAATATATTCCTTTTTTGTTTTTACCACGGGCCAAAGACTAGGAAGTCATGGTGAAGGTTATCATTTTCCTAACTGTGTAAAAAGAAGTTGCATCCAAAATACGGAGCCAAATTTCCTCACTATTTCATTTTTACAACTTTTCCCCACAAAATTGCACTCAGCATAGCATTTATTACTTGTAAAACTTGAACAAATATGTCTTCCAATGCTGGTTCCCCTGGCTCTCCTCTCTCTTCCTCTCTTCTATCTCTAACCTTCTCCTTTTTTTGTTCAGAGAATTTTCTTCTATAGCTGCCTCTGTGCCTTCTCTCTATAAATCAGTCCCTCTGCTCTGGGCTTCTCCATTCCCTTATCTCTGTCAGGGCTGGATGCTGAGCAGATCAGGCTGTGACTTACTTAGGCAGAGGAGCGAGAGGGAGGCATGTATATTTATATTTCAGTATTTTCTCAGGCAATGCAGTTACATTAACAAAAATACACATAAAGGATACATTGTAATAATAGTAGGTCTTTTGGAAACAAGTCTATTGCTACTAGCCTTGAAAAATGGTAGTTTTTCAGAAAAATAATTTCACACTATGTGAAAAGATATGTTCAAATTCTTTCTGGTTCAGTAATCCCATTTTAGAAATGCCTCCCCAGGAGGGAAGTAGATGTGAAAATGCACAAAGCTGTTTGAAGCAGGCACGGGGAAGTGAGGTAACAGAGGATGTCATAAATACCCAGCCTGACTCCAGCCAAAATCATGATCAAAGCTGCGTGTAGAGGAGGCAGTCCCAGGATTTGAAAAATCCTGTGCTCACTCTGGGAAATGCAGGCACACAAGATTCAACATATGAGAGAAGGAAGAGGCCCCAGACCCATTCATCCCAGCAAGAGTCGCCGTTCAAAAGAATTATTTGTGGATTTGCTATGATAAGGCTTGGTAGCTCCCAATGCCCAGGGAGCAGCCTAGAGCACCACCAGGCGAGGGAGCTGTCACCTTTGACACTCTGACAAAAGATGGCAAGCAAAGAACCAGGACTGACTCTCTCTTTTTGAAAAAGATTTTATCTGTTTATTTTGAGAGAAAGAGAGAGAGAAAGAGCAAGCGCACAAGCAGGGAGCCCCATGTGGGCCTCAGTCCCAGGACGCTGAGACCATGACGTGAGTCGAAGGAAGACACTTAATCAACTGAACCACCCAGGCACCCAAACCAGGAGTGACTCTCAGTGGTTCTCCACCACTTCCCCTGTAAAATTTTTAAAGGGGATCATATGCACCAGTTGGGACAGAAGGTCACCACATCTAGAAAAGTTTTCTCAATTACCTGGAGGCACAAAGGTTGGTAGTAGGTGGAGATTGAAAGGAAAGACAGAGTAAATTATTCTCCTTGAGCTTCTGAGACCTGTGCCCGCAGAGACTTCCCCTTTCTCCCCAGATTCCATACAGAGCTGTTGATACACACTGGCAGGTCTTCCGCACACCCTGCTTGGTCCTGGAGAATCACTACCCTGCACCAGGACCAGCGGTTAGGGATGCACATGTGTGTGCCACTGATACAATCTGCAGAGAGGATCCTGGTACAGGACAAAGGGGGAAGGAAAGTGAACTTCTAGTCAGTGCTTCCTGAGGTACTTCCTGTCGTGTTATTTGGTGGCAATATGGTATGAATCGGAAGGGCTCTGAAGGCTCAAGCGGGGCTGCTGCAGCAGGGAATGGCAGTGTTTCCAGCAGGGTTTCCAGCAACCGCAGGCACCACACCGGCCAACCAAGGGCCTAGGGGACCAGTACCTCATCGGGACAGTAGTCACAGTGTAGCAGGACATGGGAGTGTCTGTTTGGGGGAGACACGGTCAAGATCTACTGCAGTTGAAGTGACTTATCATTAGCCCTTCCCTCTGTCTGTGTTCCTGCTTAATACTCTAGTGGTTGGATGAGACCTCATAGAGCAGGTGAGAAGAGCAGAGCAATGTTCTATCCCTCGCTCTCAGGGACCCCTGGGTGGTGTGACAGTTCTTGGCTCATGAGAATTAGCTGAGCTTTGTGTGTTCAGTTACGAAACGAATAAAGCTGAGTTACTAATTCTAAAACATACACAGATGGTGGTTAGTACTTACCAGCGCTGAGATTTGGGGCAAGTCATGGAAGCTCCCTAAGCTGAGCTCTTTACTCCCCAGTGGTAATTGTAACTGCTTTCCTGTGCCCACCTTACAGGAGTTTTGAGGACCCAACACGTTCAATGATGTGAATGATGCTTTTTGTACACGTGAAGTGCTGGATACATGCTGTGTTTTTCATGAGTGAGGCAACCAAGGGCCATCCCCTCAGAAGGGATTTCCAGCCCAAAGGTACAATCCACAACTGTAACCGAATAATGAGAAAAACAACTGTGTAATATTTTTTAAAAGATTATATTTATTTATTTGATAGAGAGAGATCACAAGTAGGCAGAGAGGCAGGCAGAGAGAGAGGAGGAAGCAGGCTTCCTGTTGAGCAGAGAGCCTGATGCAGGACTTGATCTCAGGACCCCGGGATCATGGCCTGAGCTGAAGGCAGAGGTTTAACACACTGAGCCTCCCAGGTGCCCCAGTTGTGTAATATTTTTGATAATTATTCTTCCATATTGTTTATGACTTCTTTTATTTTATTATTCAGAAGGACTTTGACCACACTTATGGACCACCCACTCCCTGGATGGGGTGCTGAGCTGGGAGAGGGGATGCCACACTCCCTAACGGAGCCAAGGTGCATGCTGAAGTATTATTCTTCATTGAAAGAGTGGTTCTCTTCCTAAGATAAAATTTGTTTTCAATATCTAGATTAACTGACGCAGGTCAATAGTAGGTATTTTTAAAGCTTTATTTACTTATTTACTAGAGAGAGTGAAAGCATGTAAGTGGGGGAGGTGCTGAGACAGAGAAAGAAAGAGAACCTCAGCCAGACTCCCCGATGGTTGGAGCCCGACATGGGGCTCAACCCCAGGACCCAGAGATCATGACCTCAACCAAAACCAAAAGTTGGCGCTCAACTGACTGAGCCACCAAGGTGCCCCAATATTGGTTTATAAATAGTAATTTATTTATAAACATGTAGTAGGATCCTACTGTAACACTATTTATAATCTCTCTTTTTAAAAGATTTTATCTACTTATTTGAGAGAGAGAGAGAGAGAGAGAGAGCAAGTGCTTGGGTGGGGGGAGGGGCAGAGGAAGAGGGACAAGCAGACTCTCTGCTGAGCAAGGATCCTGATCCCAGGACTCCAAGATTGTGACTTGAGCTGCATGATCGTGACTGAGCCACCCAGATGCTCCTGTGATCTCTTTTTGTTTACTTAGCTACATAGCCTGTATCTCTCTCTACATAAAAAATTATGTATCTATTTCAGATGGAACTACACATTATTCTCCCTTGTGAATATGTAATAAGTCATTTAACCACTCCCCTAAAACTGAGTGACTTGTTTTCAGTGTAATTAATACCCCAGTAATGAACATTCTTCTACAACCACCACCTTAGCTTGATGTACTTTGCATATTTTGATTTATGGTTGAATGAAGGACTTAGAGGTAGTTTAGATTTATTAAGTGAGGAACTCTTAGAGACCCTGAATTTAGCATCAAGCATTTAGTCAGTATTTTGTCCATGATGGGGAAGCAGTGCTAATGGCCTGTGGTTTCTGTCCCTGAACGACAGCCTAAAAGGAAGTTTGCTGACCCTGAGCCAAGAGCAAGCCTGGCTTAAGGACCACCAGGACCACTTTCCATTCTAGTAAAGAGGGAAAAAGTAGAGGGGCCGCAGGGTCGCCAGCTTCCCCCATTATACACAGCCTCTCTTGGCTCAGGAACATCCTTCTCCCTTCTGGGAAGCTATGGCAGCTTCCCTCAGAAATGCAGAAGTTGGGTGCTTGTTCTAGACCCAGACATTTGCTTCCTGTGGGGAGAGAAAAGGAAGTGATTTCACTAGTGCTTCTGGACATCCGGGGATTTAGTCCGATGCCCTCTGCATGTGCCACACTGTCTTCTGCTGCCTATTCCTACGAACTGCCCTTTCTTCTCCTTTTGAGGCACAGACCCTCCCCCTAACCCCCTGCATGGGAAGGAAAACAGAGGCATCCCGTGAGGGGCCATCTGAGGCAGCATGGAGTTTGACAGGTGTTGTCAAAGGGTCATCCCTTTCCAAGCCAGTGCAGTAAGGGATACTACTCATTCTTTCCACTAACACTTACTGACCTCGTCCATGGAGCAGGCACCATTGGACATGGATGATGTCATGGTAAACACAAGGTGAAGCCTTTGGCCTCATGGAGCTTGCATTCTGGTGGGGGAAAACAAGATAAATAAAATACATAGTGTTTCATATATTGATAAATGCTGTTTTACAGAGAAGGTGAAGGAGATGAGGAAAGAGCTGCTTTGTTGGGTGAGCTGGCAAGGGAAGGCCTCAGTGATAAGGCAGAATGGGAGCAGATGAAGAGATGAACCATGCTGCTGGTTGGGGGTGGGGGGGTGGTAATCAAAGCAGAAGGAATAGCCAGTGCCAAGGCCCTGAGGCAGGGGACTGCTGAGCATTTCCTAGGAATGCAAAGAAAGCTATGGTGATTGGCAGCATGAGGGGAAGCAATGGGAGACAAAGACAGAAAGTGTATCTGGGAGCCAGATGGCATAGCCAGAACCTTAAAGCCATCATGAGCAACCAGACTTTTACTTTAATGGAATGTGGAAAGTCACTTGGGGGAGTTTTGAGGATTTCATTCGTGCTCAGCTGACTGTGTATCAATTCAGAGCAGGATAAGGAACGTGTCCTTGTACTACGGTTCTAGTAAGCCCTTATGAATCAAGAGCCTTGAAAGGGTTAAAGCCAACTATTAGTAACAAAATAGAATAAAAGATGCCATTTGTAAAGAGAAAAAAAAAGTGAGGATGAGGTACCTCACTTATTTACCTCACAATAAGCCTAGTAAAACATTGTAGAACTTAGATAAGACATTTTCAAACTCTAATGAATGAGATAACAGAAGACTTCAATAACACTGCAGTGCAAACCCTGTTCTCAGACTCTGAGTACTGTAAATGTTTATATATTGTTCATGAATGCTATTTATGTAATTATTTGTTAATTACTTATGTCTATAAGTTTGATATAGTTTTTGCTAAAATGAAGAATTCTTTTATGGTCTTTTTAACCAGATAAGCTCATTTTAAAGCTCACATGAGGAAATGAGCCTAGGGAAATAAGGACGATCAGAGAAATTTTGAAAGAGCACTAAAGGGTACAAGCTCCATGGTATCTGAAATTGTATTTTAAAACCATGAGAATCATAAAGCTGAGGAAAAAAATGAAATCCATGAAAATCAATCCACAATACTAGTTGGAGACTCCAGCACCCCACTCTCAGCAACTGATAGAGCAAAGGCAGATACTGAACCACTCGACACACCATCGAGCAACGGGAATGAGTGACGTTCCCAGGTCCCTCCACCCAACAGTGGCCGCACCATCTTTCCAACTGTGCATGGAACATCCCCCATGACAGACTATTTCCAGGCTCTTTCCTGGGTGATGAATCAAAACTTAACAAGAATAAAATAGCTGAAGTCACACAGAACATGTGTTCCAATAAAACTAGAAATGAATTTCCAGAAAAGAAACAATAAAATCTACACATTCAAAGCAATCCTTATCAAAATGCTGTCAACTTTTTTCACAGAACTGGAGCAAACAATCCTAAAATTTGTACGGAACCAGAAAGGAACGGGATCACCAGGAGAACGTTGAAAAAGAGAACCAAAGCTGGTGGCATCACAAGGCCTGATTTCAAGCTCTATTACAAAGCTGTGGTCATCAAGACTGTATGGCACTGGCACAAGAACAGACACATTGATCAGTGGAACAGACCAGAGAGCCCAGAAATGGACCCTCAACTCTATTGTCAACTAATCTTCAACAAAGCAGGAAAGAACAACCAACGGTTGTTCTTATTGAAGACCATCTCTTTAATAAATGGTGCTGGGAAAATAGGACAGCCACATGCAAAAGAATACAACTGGCCCATTCTCTTACACCATATTCAACGAGAAACTCAGAATGGCTTAAAGACCTAAATATGAGACAGGAATCCATCAAAATCCTAGAGGAGAACACAGGCAGCAACCTCTTCAACCTTGGCTGCAGCAACTTCTTGCTAGACACGTCTCTAAAAACAAGGGAAACAAAACAAAAAATCATCTATTGGGACTTCGTCAAGATAAACAGCTTCTGCACAGCAAAGGAAACAATCAATAAAACCAAAAGACAACCTACTGAATGGGAGAAGATATTTGAAAATGACATCTCAGATAAGGGGCTGGTATCCAAGATCTACAAAGCACATGGCAACGGAACACCCTAAAAATAAATAATCCAGTCAAGGAATGGGTAGAAGACATGAAGAGACATTTCTCAGGGAAGACATACAAATGGCCAACAAACACATGTGAAAATGCTCCACATCACTTGCCATCAGGGAAATACAAATCAAAAGCACGACGAGATACCACCTCACACCATTTAGAATGGCTAAAATTAACAAGACGGGAAGCAACAAATATTGGTGAGGATGTGGAGAACGGGAACCCCTCTTGCCCTGTCGGTGGGAAGCAAGCTGGTAGAGTCACCCTCGAAAACAGCATGGAGGTTCCTTAAGAAGTTAAAAATAGAGCTACCCTATGGCCCAGCAATTGCACTACTGGGTATTTACCCCAAGATACAAATGTAGTGGAATGAAGGGTACTTGCACCCCCATGTTCATAGCAACACTGTCCACAATAGTCAACCTGGGAAAGGAGCTGAGATGTCCTTCAACAGATGAATGGATAAAGAAGGTGTGGCCCATATATACAAAGGAATATTCCTCAGCAGAAAGGATGAATATCAGAAAGGATGAATACGTACCATTTTCATTGACATGGATGGAACTGGAGGGGATTATGCTGAGTGAACTAAGTCCGTCAGAGAAAGACAATTATCATATGGTTTCACTCATATGTGAAATATAAGGAATAGGACAGAGGACCATAGGGAAAGGGAGGGAAAACTGAATGGGAAGAAATCAGAGGGGGTGACAAACCATGAGGAGCTCTTGACTCCAGGAAACAAACTAAAGGTTGCAAATAGAGTGGTGGGTGGGGGGGATGGAGCAACTGGGGGATGGGCACTAAGGAGGGTAGTTGCTGTGATGAGCACTCGGTGTTCATGCAACTAGTGAATCACTGAACATTATATCAAAAACTAATGCTGTACTATATGTTGGTTAATTGAATTTAAATTAGAAAATGAATAAACTAGAAAAAAAGCAAAAAATATTTCAAACAAGAGGAAATCAAGACCCAACCTCGTTAAGAGCATCTATGGGAACTCTAGAGGTCCCATCATACTTAACAGTATTTCCTCCCTAAGCATTTCTTCCCTAAGATTAAGAACAAAACAAAGATAATCTGTTCTCAGCACTCTTGTTCAATAAGACAGTATGTTATAACCACTGCAATAAGACAAGAGCAGTAAGAAGCCACACGAATTAGGAGGAAGAAATTAAACTGCCTATATCTGTAGATGGCACGTTGTCTGTACAAGAAACCCCCAAGAATCTACCAAAACCAAACAAAGAAAAAACCCTTCCTAGAAATAGAAAGTGAGCTCTATCCAGTCGAGGGATTAAAGGCTGACATACAAAAATCAACCATATTCCTGTATACTGACAGCAAACAAATGGATATAAAAATAGGGCACATGCTATTTATAATACCCTCAAGGAAAAGTGAAAGACTTAGATATTAATCCAACAAAATTAGGTGCACCATCTGCATGCTAAAAATTACAAGATGCAAAGAAAAGGAATCCAAGAAGGCCCACATACTTGGAGAGGCATATTGTGTTTGTGGATTAGAAGATTCAGCATAGTACACATTTCATTCCTCCTACACTGATCTTCAGGTTTAACAAAATTGCTATCAGAATCTCAGCAAGCTTTCTGTAGACATAAACAAGCTTACCCTAAATGTACGTGGAGAGGGAAAGGCTCTAGAATAGGCAAAAACAGTTTTGGAAAAGAATAGAGTGGCCGCGATCTCTCTCCCCAGAGTTAGGAGTCACTGAGTAGCTACAGTAAGCAGGACTGAGCAGTGATGTCAGAGGGACAGACACAAAGACCAGCGGAACAGAATAAAGGATGCAGAAAGAGAACCACACAAATATATCCCGTTAACATCTGATAAAGGGGCAAAAACCAGCCAATGGAGGGGCGCCTGGGTGGCTCAGTGGGTTAAGCCTCTGCCTTCGGCTCAGGTCATGATCTTGGGGTCCTGGGATCGAGCCCCGCATCGGGCTCTCTGCTCGGTGGGGAGCCTGCTTCCTCCTCTCTCTCTGCCTGCCTCTCTGCCTGCTTGTGCTCTCTCTCTCTTCCAAATAAATAAATAAAATCTTAAAAAAACAAACAAACCAGCCAATGGGGAAAAGTAGCGTTTTAAACAAATGGCATTGGCACATTGGATATTTATTGGCAAAACCAAATGAAAACAGAACTCTCAACCCAAGTCACGTGCCTCATATAGAAATTACTGAAGACGGATCATGGACTTAAATATAAAAGGTATAGCTATAAACCTTCTACAAAAGAAGGATAAACTCTTCAGGGCCTCCTCCTAAGCAAAGATGTATTAGATTAAACACTAAAAAAAATTGATGAAAAGGAAAATTGATAAATCAGACCTCATAAAAAGTTAAAAAGTCTGCTTTGCCGAGAGCCCTATGAGGTAAAATCACCCCATAAGACTGCAGGTGAACAGTTCGGCTTCCCCCGTTGGCTATGGTGGACATTGCTGGTGTGAACATGGGGGTGCAAGTGCCCCTTCATCCTCCTGACATCCAAGCTATGGGTTGGGAGAACATATTTTCAAACCACATAGCCAACAAGGTACTACTACCTAGGCCCTGTTTTTTAAAGACGTCAAAATCAACCATTAGAAAAGCTGAAGACCCAGCATAAGACAGAAGACATCCAACAGAGAGGACACACACATGGCAAGGAAGCCCAGGACAAGAGCGCAACACCGGCTACTAGAGAAAAACCGGCAAGACCAGCGAACTGTCCCAACACACCAGCCAGAGGGGCCCCAAGTGAAGGCCAAGTCTGGCACTCCGTGCTGCTGCTGACGCGGAGGGCGAGGTCCCGTGGACACGCCCGGGCACATGAAACAGCACATCCACACCAGAGAATAACTCGGCAGATTTTAAAAGCGTATCTTAAAAATGAACTTATCATACAACCTGGCACTTACACTCGTGGGCAGAGAAATGAAGATTATTTTTAAGCAGCAACTTGTACATAAATGCTTACAGAATTTATTCATAGTAACTCAAACTTGAAAACTACCCAAATGTCCTTCCACAATTGAATGGTTCAGCAAAGTGCACTGCATTCTATGATAAAAAAAAGGAACAGATGATTGATGCAGGCAAAAACTCGGATGATCCTCAAGGAGTCGGGCCGAACAAAAAAAACGCCAGCCCCAAAAGGGTACTCACTGCGTGATTCCATTTGTATAACACCTTGTGCAATGGCGCAGTTTTACAGGTAGAGACCAGGTGAATGGCAGCTTAGGGCTGGGGAGGTGTGTGGAGGGCTGGGCAGTGCAGTGGGGACAGCTAAGTACCTTCGTTGTTGCAATAATTACAGGATGTCGCACACGTGATTAAAGTGCACACGGTCACAGCCACGCACAGAGACACATACCCACAATAAATCAAATAAATCCATGACAGCTAGTGTAAACCCTGAAGAAGCTCTATGACTGCACCCGTGCCGGTGTCCTGAGTTCGGCCCGTCCCACAGTAACGGAAGACGTTACTGTTGCTGGAAGCCGACGGTAAAGACAGTATAGAGGATCCTCAAAATACTAAAAATAGAACCAGCCCTGGGAAGATACCCAAAGGAAATGAAAACACGGACTGGAGAAGAAGTCAACACCCCGAGCTTACTGCAGCATCAGGCACAGTAGCGAAGACACGGAAGCAGCGCGGTGCACGTGGCTTCCTGCGTGGACGCGGATGGCTGTGTACATGCAGGCCGCAGTGCTCAGCCATAAAGAACAAACAACAAACAGAATAAAACAATTTTTATTTATCTAGTTTTATTTATTTATTTTAGACCTCCCAGATGGTGAGAGAGCAGGATATTAAGCAAAGTCAGACAGAGAAAGACCGATACTGTAGGATCTCACAGAATCTGTGCTTGGAATCCGAAAGAACCCAACTGGGAGAGACTCCTCGACGCCTCGCTCTGGTCAGAGCGTGCCTCTGGGTGTTGTCCGCCACATTTTCCTTTGACAACCTCTTCACAGGCCTCTAAGCGCACCACAGAGGAGGGAGGGCGGGGGAGGCCATGGTATCCATCCCCCGAGACCTCGGACTCAGGCCACGGATGGAGTCTGCTCAGACTCATGACCAGGAGCATTGGCAATGGTAGGAGCTCCGTTTCCAACGCTACAGCTTCCTGGAACTCTGCTGCCACCTTTGCCCGCGGCCTGCCGGTCCTGGGGCAGAGATGCCCCCGTGTGCTGCCTGAGGGGACCTCGTGTTTTGTTGTGCCAGGGCCTGGATTGGCAGGGTGAAACGCGGCCCTGGGGACTTCCTCACACAGATGGTGGGCTATGTTTAGAACTACTGGGTGGTTTCCCAGGCAGCAGCCACTTGCTGACAGGAACCCCTTTTCCTCCTCGGTAGCAGATGATGGCCGTGGACATCAGCTTAAAT
Organism: Taxidea taxus jeffersonii; assembly: GCA_003697995.1. Lineage (NCBI taxonomy): Eukaryota > Metazoa > Chordata > Mammalia > Carnivora > Mustelidae > Taxidea > Taxidea taxus. Next base: position 3,197 of record RCUC01092037.1, on the reverse strand, counting down.
CCTTCAGCTCTGCCTTGACATCTCTACTCTTGGGAGAGGGGCTTTGGTACCCCACATCCCCAAATGGCCTCATTTTCCTGGACAATACCCACCTGACATACCACTTCTGGAGCCTGACCAGAGCTTTTGTGCTTGTACTTGTAGCCCTTCCTGATCATCTCAGTCCTGGAGACACAGGAACTCCTGTGGCATCAGAACTTTGAGGGTTTAGGATATTATTATAAATGGGACCCTCTCACAGTCCCCGACTATACCCTGGCTCTCCCCACACTCACTTTAGACTAATGGCCACACCCAGAATATAGCCAGGAGATGATGCTCCTTGTGGCCCTCACCTACTGGCCAAATGTACCACAGACTCCAGGCTGACCCTTCACAGGCTGTGCTAGATCTAGAAACACCAACACCACCCCCCAAAGAAAAAGGAGAAGAGAGGATTTTGAAAATCTTTCTATGTCAGCATCAGTGACCTGGGTTAGTAGCAGGCAGGAGAGCATTGTCAGCACAACACATCAGGTAGGAAGTCTGCCACCCACAGACTTTTCTTGCCAAAGTTCCCAAGAGCCCGAGAGGGGGGTTATTTCCTTTTTAACTGAATCTGCTCCAGAATCTTCAGAGTCCCTCTGTTCCAACAGGCATGAGACACCTCCAGATAAGACCCACTGTCAAGGGAAGGCACCATTGCCTTCATGACTCCTCCCATTCTTCTGGCAATCTCCTCCACCTGGGGACATGGAGGTAAGAGGGTAGAAGTTCACAAAATTTCTGGAAGAGCTGCCAGATTTAAAGTTTGAGAAGTCCCAGCCATGCTAATCTCAGAAGCTTCATCCCCTAGTGTGGACACAGTTTCATGAGTTCCCCTTCTCTTAGTTCTTGTGAGCCTCCAGGTAAGATGGCTCCATAAGACAGAAGGCTATCAGATGCCTGCCTCAATGACCATTGTCTGTCCAGCCCCTTTTGCCAAAGGCTGCAGGGATGAGCTCTCCTGGTCTGCAGATTGTAGTTGTTCTGAGGACACCGTAGTCCCTACCCCTGCCATCTGCTCATTCTCCCGGGTCTGGGTGAGATTTTGCTCACCCAATCTGGAAAGCCCCAAACTCAGAGGGACCAGATATCTACAGGAAAAAAGGAGAAATGTGGAGCTGAAGAACATTGCAAGAATGCCTTTTCTCCAGGAAATCCCCCTTTCCCCACTGGGTGTCTTCTCCGGAAGGGAGGGTTGGATGCTGCAGACAAGAGGAACCTGCTCTGAAGTCTTAAGACAGCCTCTGCTCTCTGGTCTGGAGGATGAACTGGGAAGATCACAGCAGACTCTCTCGCAGCTTAAACTGCAATGTAATCAGTGAAGAGAGGAGCTAGCTTTTAGCAAAAAAGTGCTCAATAAAAGCAAATTCTCTCCATTAAAAGCTTTTGCTTATTTTCTTTTATTAAAAGCTTTTAAAAGAAAGTTCTATTTTCAAGGATTCTGTCCTTTGAAAATATATAATTGTCCATCTTTATGCTGCCAAGCCTTTGTGCTGCCCAGCGGTGGGCTCGTGGCTCTTGTCTGATGCTCCTGGATTATTTCTGAAAATTTTGAATCTCCCGATTTATCTGAAAAGCCCTTCTCCCTTTGTGTGTTTGTGTCTCTGGGGGACATACAGTGTCTATACATTGTAGCAAGATCCCAAGGAGCATGTAATAATGAGCCGCCATCCACCTTGCCGCCCGTCTCATGCTTCGCTGTCACAACTTACTGTTAAATCCTTGGTTTGTGGTTGAAAGGTTCCAGGGACATCATTTCTTCCCTGCCTCTGATTCTGCTGTTCTCCCTGCCCCGTCTTTGTCACACAGTCTTGTTCCTTCTCCGACATTGCTTTGACTTAACCACTTTCTTCTCTTTTTCTTGCTGATTAGAAGTTTTCCCAGAACATGCCCACACTTCTAGAGGGTGAAGCATCAGAAAGGTTGTAAAATAGAATGCATATGAATGCATGTGGTGTGACTTCTTTGGTGGCCTCCATTCTCCGACACAGTCAAGGGGGCAAGCCTGGAGTCTGGGCCCTCGGATGCTGCCTCTCCAGCTTCCCACTCCCCATAGACTCCAGATATAAACCAGCAGAGACATAAGCTCTGGGTCTCTCCAAGTCCTGTGGGCGCTCTGTATTCTCAGAGCAGACTGACTTTGGGAAAAGACGTCATGAAGGTCTACAGCTGCGTTAAAAAGAGCCACCTTTGGAAATTGCTTCATTTGTCTTATTTTTTTTTTCAGTATTGTTCCCTCGTGTTGCTGACTGGAGATGATGCAGGTGTTCTGTGTTGTCTGACCTAAGTATCTTCTTAATCTTATCCCACTGATGGCCTTGGATGGAAATGGGCAGATTCCAATATGGAGAGAGAAGGATTTTTGCTGGAAGGAGCTTCTAATGCTGGTGTGAGCTTTTCTCCCCCACTGAGGACTCTGCTAGTCCCTCATGCACCACACCGCAGGTGCATCTCCACCCTCTCTGCTGCTCTGCGCCCTGGGGGCTGGCATCAGCCAGCCTCTTAGGCTTCTGCTTGGGCCCCAGATGCAGGAAGCGCGAGGTCAGGCCTTTCCGCCTCCTTCATGCCCCGTCTCTGGCAACAGCAGTGTCCCTTCCTGTCACAGATCCACCTGCAACCCCGTGGCCCCATCTCACTGGGCTTTTCCAGTGGTGTTCCTCCCGGTGCTTCCTCAGCCCTGGAGGCTGTAACAGCATCCCGGCATGGTCTCTGGGTGTCCTTAAGCCTCCAGGCTGTCCATAGCGTGGCAGGCCGTCTCTTCATTCAAGTCCCTTCTTTTAACCACCAGGGTGGATTCTATTCCCAGCCAGATACAAGGGCTCTCTTCCAAAATTTGTTCTTGAACTCTGGAGTGTGAGGGGATGGCTCTGAGCTGTCCGGTGCATGTTAAGGCCCTTCGGACCACATTCCCAGGAGCTCAGAGCTAATGCTTTGGGTCAGCACCGCAGGATACTCAGGACTCCTGCCACTGTGCACGCATCTGTCTGGGGCATCGCATCAGCAGGGGAGACTCCGTGGGGCGGGTTCTGCTCCTCCTGAGGCCCTAGGTCACACATAGTGTCATCTAGTATCCAGCCCCACTGTCACTTCCCACAAGGGCCTGTCTGCCTCCTCCTGTGGCCTGGGCAGGTCTCTGCAGAGCAGCACCCTTGCATGCTGGGAAGTGTGTCAGT